>JAXQQM020087739.1:0-30100 GCA_034641835.2 Pinus albicaulis
TTTGTTTAAATTATGTGTTTTTTTTTTCAAATTTTGTCATTTCCTTTGATATAATTTTCAAATATTTTTGTTTTATTTATTTATTTGTTTTTTTTTAACATTTTTATTGGTTTTTTTTTTATTGTTTTTATATATATTTTTTTATCGAAGTTTTGTGTTTTATTACCAACATGAAAATCACCACTCTAAAAAAAAGGTTGATGCAGCATCAATACGTTTCAAAATTAGCATGAAAATCACCGCTCTAAAAAAAAAAAAATTATTTCAAAATTAGCATGAAAATCACTAACATTTTAAAACAAATATTCATACTTCATAAATAAAAATATTAGAGTGTCAAAAATGTGCACAAAAAAAAAAAATGGTGATTTTGCATCACCACTTTTCAAAATGGGGTGCTTTTTATGCTACCAAAAAAAAGTAAATAACATTGCCGTTACCTATTTCATCGGTAACATTGTTATCTATCCTTGAAGATTGTATGACGCTTAGATTAAAAATATCAAGGGACCTATTTTTGTCTCTCTTAGTATTTGAACTTATATCCATTCATTTTCCTTTCGAGAGTGTTGATCCCTGACTCCATATGCTCCGGATAGAGAAAACAACTAGTATTCTTTCTTATGTAAATAATTACTATTTTAATATCATTTTCTTTTATGTTCATGGGGAATTTAGGGTTTAATTACAATAGATTATAATATTCGATGAATTTAATAACTTGAATGTGATGGTACTAGGTCTAAAAAGTGTTTGAGATATATTACAAAAGACAAAGTACCACTTTATTGCAATTTTCAGCCACCTGTTAGGGATGAAGTGTAGGGATTTTATTGTTCTTATATGTTCATTTATTATGGAAAATTTGTAATTAAGTGCATATTTTACTCTTATTATAATCCATATATTATAATCCATATCTTTAGCTTTATTATCATAGGGGGTTCTTGGGTTGTTTATTTCTGCTATTATAATTTAGATTATTGCTGAATTTATTACATTATAAGTCGGTTTGCTATACCATTATGTAATTTATTGATTATCTTTGGGGACCTTCCCTGAGTTAATATTAGTTTATCTAAGCCTTTAAATAGCCATAGGACCCTTTTAACTTGAACTGAAAATTACCTTTCAGAACCACCTAAAAGCTAATTATTTGATTCTCTTAAGTGGTGGTTATATAGGTAGAAATCTTAGGAGGATTTTGTCTTGGTTTTACTAGACCATCATATCCCTAATATCTACTAGGAATTCCTTCTTTGTGTTGCATTCCATCCATCGCTAAAATAAGGGGAAATGTTGTTAAGATGATAATAATGACTACTCCATATTACTCTATTGTCTAAGTCATATAATGAAGCTTTGCATAAAGGTGCAACACTTTTCTATAATAGTGATGATTGAATTATCTTCTACAACATCATTTACTACACTCATATGATAGACCTTAATTTTATTTAACCTCCTCCACATGCCTCCAATAAGTACACCATCTATAACTCTCAACCCTCTACAATATTATAGATATGGTTGAAGAAGAGCCTGATTAGGGAAAGGGAAAAGGTATAGATTCAAAGCCTCACAATTTCATTTTGTATTGGCTTCCTCTCACTCATCATTAGTTTCTTAATAGAATAACCCCAAGTCAAAAACTTGAAAAATTCAAAAAATATATGATATTCCTTGAAATTTTTAAAAGTTAATAAGGAATAATTAATAATTAATGTAATAAAGTTCATTGAAATGTAATAATGATTAATTATTAATATTCTGCATAAATTTTTAGGATCTTTAAAATTTTTTATCATTAATTTAATATATAGTAAGTCCACAGGGTCTTGGATATATGTGACTACTAAGTCATCGGTTAAATTCCCCTCTCTATTGGGATGTTACTTTTGGACATTACCATGATGTAGCCTCACTAATGCCAAATTGACCCAAAAAAATTAAGTAGATGAGTCCAGAAAATGTTTTCATGACCTTCTTTTGAGCTCATCTAAAACTTTTTATGAGTGATTTTCTTCATTTTTATGTGCTTTGTTATGGATGGACTGAAAATATTTATGTTTTCGATTTTTTAAATGGTTTATTATGGATAAAAATCAGACTTTTTTTTCTTGGAAAATCTGCATTGGTATGGATTTTTTTATTGAGCAGGAGGCTATTAGAGTAGCCTTAAATTTCTATCTAAATATTCCCTCTAGAATGCTCAACAACATCTATTTCATTTATAATTTTTTTATATGTAATTTTTTTCCTTGGAAAAAATTATTATAATAAAAATTAGAAGAATTTATTATTGGTGTAACAGATGGCTCTAATTTGGAGGAAGGCTAACTCTGGTCAGACCTGCCCTGGAAGTGATATCAATAATCAGTACTCTATACCATCCCCAAAGGTATTCTAAAAGGATTCAGGGAAGTTGAAGGCTGAAGCACATGACCTTTTTGGGAAGTCTTTCCTTATTCAAGGGCTATGGAAGTTAAGGGAAAAAACTGTGTGGAAAGAAATAATAGAGAAGAAAGTTAAGGGAAAAAACTGTGTGGAAAGAAATAATAGAGAAGAAATTTATAGCTTGAGAGAATTTATGGATGGGATGAAAAATCTCAGGAAAATCAGTAAAAAGTGTTTACAATTAATCAATACATTTATATTGGTCTTTCCCATAATAAAAAAATATTTTGCATGGAATGTAGTTAAATGTGTTTAAAAAAGAATAAGTTTGTATGGAGATATTGTGGCATTATGACATCCATTCCAAATATGTAAAAACATCAACATGGTCAAGGATTACATTATCTTAATCAAGCAGAATTTAAGGCAACAACCACCATCCTGACACAATATTAAAACTAATGCTCGGTGTTTGGACATGGAAGGTGAACAAGAAAATGGATGAAAGCTATTTATCTCAAAAATGAAAGAGCGTTACATCAAAGTTAATGAAGAGGTCCAGTCTATGGCTAGCGTTTAGGATGAGGCTCTTGGTACATATATAACTAAAGTGGGTCAATGCAATGTTGTTGTTTGGTATAGGTTTGGTGGTAGAAATAATATGGAAAATGAAAGCTCTTCAAATATTTTTTTATTTTTTATTTTAATGGTTAATCCTCAGAAATAAATTAGTGACATATGTTGCAGAGAATATGTGAAATTGGCCCATTTATCCCTTTCCTATGTAAGGGAGTAAGGGAAGACATCAGACATTTAACAGTTCAGTATATGCTTGTCAAATTTCAGAGGATGTGGAAACAATGACTGGTATACCGTATTATTGATGTATTGATAGGTTTATGGGTTGGAGAAAATGTTTCAGGAAAAATAAGTTAAAAATATATAGTGCAATTTCATGTTTAATTCTTTGGGGATATGGTTAGTGCTAAATGACTTATCTAATGGCATTCAGAAACATATATTTCATTTTTTTTCCAGGTATATGGTATGCTTTATGGCTCTAAAATAGATGAAAACGTTATATTTTAAGGCCAATTAGGAGGGTTATTGTTAGTGCTTAATGGCCATTGGTTTATGACATTAAAAACATAATTTTCAAGTTTTTGTCATGTATGTGGTGTGTTTCATAGTTGTAAAATGGATACAAATGTTATATTTTCAGGTCAAGTGATGGAGTTATTAATAGACAAGATAATTCTTTGGTTTTTTTTTACAGGGGCAAACATAATCTGCCAAATTTGTATAGCGTTAGAAGAATCTGTCATTTTTTCCAATTAAAAGCAACATTAAAAACATGAACAAATAATTTTGCTAAATAATCTACTTTCAAATAAATGTCTTTTGAAAAATATATTAAAAAAAGTATATAAACATCTAAAAAATAATTATTTCTTAAAATTAATAAAAAATATATATTTTTATTATTTTTTAATATTTTAATTATTTATATTTTTTTAATCCACAGTTTTATGATATAAATTAGAAAATCATGGAAGTTTACTACCGAAAAAAAGAAGATTCCCAAAAGTAAGGGTGTGAGTTCCTAAAGATTGAAAAAATATAACAAAATTAATAATGAGAAATTAACATAGGTGTAAATTGATGAAACAAATAAAACTGATAATGATATCTCATCCAACCCATGTCCGATGGCCAACATCGTATTAATAACTAGATCGCTCCAAACAGTAAGACGCATGATTAAACCTCCATGCTGCCTCCACGTAGCCATCCACCTGTCACAGTTAGGGTTATAGAGGAGACAACAATTCAATACACAAATAGCAGTACGCGATGAGGAAGCAAAGGTTAAATTTGGTTGGAACAAAGATCGTGAGTCATATGGAAGGATCGAGTACGTACGTGGAGGATTCCAAAGTGGCTTGCGTTCTGAACCGACACTCGAGAAGTGTAGGATTACATGTAAGGTTGACGGACGGGCTACGAGCAAAAATAGCATGAGTGGAGTGCGTACGTGGAGGAGTCCAACGTGGCTCCCGTTCTGAGCCGACACTGGAGAAGTGTAGGATTACAGGTAAGGTTGACGGACGGGCTACGAGCAAAATAGCATGTGGACAAGAGGAAATGTCGGTGTTGAAACATTACGTTGGGAGAATTGCTGATGCACATGACTAATTGTTTTAATTCTTCACCTTGTTGAGAGAGGATGAATTATATTAGATGATTTGAAATGTTGATCAAATCTTAAAAATATGATTAATTTGAAAGATATTTATCTATAATTGAATCTGTCAATTCTTCTACTTTGTAGAATTAACCAATCCAAAAAAATCAGATTTTTAATTTATTATTACTGAGAACAATTTAAGAACATATTATTAAGCCTTGGATGTCTAATATTATTAAGCCTAAGATGTCCCATTATGTGAGTGCTTACTATGAGTTGACATGTGTTCATATTCATTATGGAGTTGATACTTGTGTATTTAAAAAATGCTCAATAAAAAATCAATGTGAGTTATAATGATTTTGTGATTAGTTTTACGTAAAAACATTATAAAACTTCAATAATCTCATTCTTATTGTGATTTCTTGGTTCCAAACAAATGTAAAACTATTTCACCTTCATTCTTACAATTATAAATAATATATTTTGATCTCTATATAAAATAATATAATCTTATACCCCGGATGCGGGTGGAGAGGCGAGAGTTTAAGTTGATAGGATGGGGGTGGAGTCAGATTGCGCGCCACCTGCCACCCCACGAGCTAGAGGATGAAGGCAATTTAATTTTGGCTGTGTGTTGTGTTATGGCATTTATGCCTGGCACTGGTAACAATTCTATGTTCGACTCTCGAAACGATTCGAAGCACTGCGCGATGATTCGGCCCTCTGGTCAATTAAATGCAGGTCCTTGGCTTTGGATTCTTCGGTACACTGGAGATATTATGGAGAATTTCATTGATATGGAGGATGTTCCCATGCCTATTGCACAGAACTGTGCTCCGGATGTTGGTATCTCTTGCAAGCGCACTTCAACTGGTAAGAGAAGCAGTTTGAACTGTTGTCTTGATCTCGGTAACAATTTTCACCTCTCTCTCGCTGGAAATTGCATGCTCGCGTCCTTCTCGTTGCTTCCTCACGCGTTGGTCTCCGCCCCTAGGCAGGATTTTTCTCCTCATCCTGATATCCCCATTGAGTCTACTCTCATGCCGCGCCTCCGGCATCGAATGCGATGCCACAGAGGCTCCTCTCGTGGCCGGCTGCGACGTCCTTCACTCACTCCTAACACCTCCTCGTCATCTTCTTCTCATGAGAATAGTCAGTCCAGAGCTCCTTGTGGTCGTAGGCTTCGCTTTGGGTGTTTCCTGGGCACCCCCTTTCCCTCTCCTCCCCCTGCACAGACTCACACTGCGCATTTATCCTTCATCAGTTCTCTGAGTCGACCTCGTGTCACCGCCTCCATCACGGTTGCCTTTCATGAAGAACCTCAGAGCGTGGATCCCATTTTTGGTCTGCTGTCGTCCTTCGGCATGCGGGCAGGGTCGATGCACAATGATAATTTGAATTTGCAGGGATTTGGCAGCTCTGCCCAGCAGGGGTAGATGATGGAAATCTTTGAGCCTGAAGGTCAAGCGAGCGAGGGGCAGACTGTTGGTGGTCTTATGAGCCCGAAGCGGAACACTGCTTATCTCATTAGCGGAGGGATGGTTCCTCCTTCAGCCAGGAAGGTGATCCATTCAATTGCGGACCTGTACGATGCAGATGGGAACCCTGATGAATTCTGGTGCAGGGTCGTTGAAGAAGCTCCCGATGAGTAGTTCCACCCTCTCCTACTTCTTTTTGTGCACTGGCTCGGCCCTCACTTCTGGGCCTATTCTTGTTTGTCTCAATGTCTATGTTATCAGCTTGTTATGTCAATGTTTCGCCTACCTTTCAGTTTGTTATCAGCTTTGTGATCCAAAAACTGGTGTTTATATTTCCCCTGCGAGGGATTTTTTCGTGAATACTGTTTTGTCACTGGTTTCCCTTCTACAGGGTAGTGTTCCTCAAGGGTTTTTGTTCAAATGCCACTACATAGGGCAATGTTCAGGCTCTGGCCTGCTGTAAATATTTTTCTCTGTTAATAGAATAGTTTTACTTAGAAAAAATATATATATATATATATAATCTTATATCAAGTTTAAAGAAATATTATAATTAAAAGAAAAAAAAAAAAACAATATAACACTTACATAGATTTTTTGAATATCAACTATTATATATATACACACACAAATAGAGAGAAAAATATACATAATATGTGTGTGTTAAAGTTGATCCTAGTAAAATATTTCAATGCTTAAAAGGAAAAAGTTATTAGAAATATAATAATTTAGTTACTTCTTAGAGAAATGTGTAATTCATTCAATTTTTAATATGAAATATTAATAATAATACAATATTAAAAAAAACAATTTAAACAATGATAAATTAAACATGTCTATATATAAAGAGAACTAGTATAGATCCTCATATATATATATATATATATATATATATATATATATATATATATATATGGGAAAGAGAGAGAGAGAAACCCACTATAGATCCATCTTAATCATTGACTTATAAGCATTAAAAGGGATTAAATCTCTTGATGTGTAATTTTTTTCTTTTGAGTTTTGCATTCTATAAAAAATGGTTTGCATATTGCTTAGGGCATTGTTATTTGTTTATTGTGGACTAGAGAAATTACACCACTATAGATCCATCTTAATCATTGAATTATAAGCATTAAAAGGGATTAAATCTCTTGATGTGTAATTTTTTTCTTTTGAGTTTTGCATTCTATAAAAAATGGTTTGCATATTGCTTAGGGCATTGTTATTTGTTTATTGTGGACTAGAGAAATTACAATAAGTTCCAACTGGCTGGTCATCCTGCATTGTTAGCAAATGAAAGCCCTATGGGGTGGGGGAGGAGGTCGGGGCCCACAGGGGTGCATGTGGGACCATTCAAAAGGAAAAGAGGTTGCTGAAGCCTTTCCTGATACCGTCGCTGCCAATATTCACAGTGAAATACATAAATTGGAGAATTTTGCAGCCAAAGATAGACACTCTATGTCTGATTATTGGAAGTGTTTGGGAAGCCAGTCTCTGACCCTAGCAACATCAGAGATCAAAGAAATAAATATCTTTAGGCCCTCTTCGTTTATTGGAAAATGACGCTGTGATGGGAAAAATCTTAATGGAGAGGAAATTGGATCAGGTTCACATATTTTCCAGTCATGTTGATGTTAAGAGGGAGAAACAAAACATGAGATTCTAGATGGAGGGGATGGAAAACTGGTTTCCTTGAATTAAGCGACATATTTCTTGTATTTCCACTTCATAAACCACTTCGAGTTGGAGTTCCAGAGATCCAACACCTTTCAACCTTGACTCATAGTTTTTTGATGCATTTATTTTTAGTGTTTTGGTTTAATGTTACTATAGATTCTCTAGTGAAATTGAAAATTTTAATACTATTACAATATTGGACTTGTTATTCTTTTAACAAATGATCAAAACACTTGGTTTCGAACTCGGAAGTTTGAGGCCATCTCCCACAATATTGTATTGGATTGAACATAGTAATATCTTTTGATTAATAAAACACAACACCCCTTAGCTTAAAAAAAAGAAAAAAAGCTTTCTATATCAAAAGCTTTATCCCTCCAGGCCCTTCGTATATCCATGGTAGTGTTCAGAAATATAGGTCAGAGATAAGAGGTGATTTATGTAGAAATAATAACTCCTTGTGAATACATTTTACTTATTTTGATTAGGTTCTTCTTTAGCTTTCGATTATTAGAGTGTTTACTTCATCAAACAACTATAAAAACATAAACAATAATGAGACAAGGGACACAAGATGCCTAGGCGTTCAACAAGGGCCAAAGCCTCTCCAAATTGAGAGGAAAAAAAAATGAATTCTTCTTCGTATAGAATATTCAAGTGATGAATTCCAAGACCAAGACCCTTGACTTACTAACCTCTCCAAGGCTATGTCACAAGACATTTTTCACAGCTTCTTCTTTCCGAAGTCAACAATAGTCCAATTAACTTCATGCACTGCTAATCTCGACTACTCTGAAATTTTGGCCCTTTACCACAGTTCTACAGTTCTCGCCCTTCTTAAACCTATGTGATTCCACATGTGTGAGTTAATTAGAGAAGCTTGGTGGTGCTTTCCTTCTTTGCTTGACTTGGAGACTTACCTTTGTGATTTTGGTTAGCAAGAACGCTGGTTTGGTGACCTACTTCTTGTCTTCTTCAAGCAATGATATAACTCTATTCCAAAAACCCTTATATTTGTCACGTGTGAGGAAGATGACCCAAAAAAATGTAAAAAATTCACCTCTGTCCTTCCATTTCCTTTCGTTGATTATAAGGTTTCCTTCTAGTGTTTTCTTGTACTTCTTCTGGAATTTCAGATACTTCAATAAATGCCAAACAAGTAGCACAAGGTTCTCCTTTACATAGTAGTTTTTCCATGCTAAATAGGTTGGATTTTGCTTGTGACTCAGCGATCATCTTCTTCTATAATGATCTTCATATTCTTTTGAAGGGCGACTAGATGAAGTACTTGTGACAAGGTATTGGAGGTTTAATGTCTCGAATAAATTCTATTTTTACAATATATAACATGCCCAAATGGGTCTTCAATACATGACATTGGATTAATTGACTTTATGACTTAATCACCAATCCAAATAGCTCACAGTAGGAGCTTGATATACAAAAATAAAATTCCTTGAGCATGAAACCCATGCCTCAAGCATAACAAAATAATTTTAATTTCCTTCCTTTCATTAATTACATAAAATTATGATTACACATATTATTATGAGGACCAAACCTAGTTACATATTTCAACATATAGATATATACTAGTGTTTATAATTTGTAAAGTAGCATGGTGATATAGATAGTTATTTTGATTGCAACACTAAAAACTTAATCAAATGGGCACCCAATATGGTTTATATGAATTCAAGTTCCCATTTGTTTATAGTTAAGCATGGGTTTTTGTGATTTATGCATATTAAACTATTATTTTTCATCATATGATGTATTTTAAGGTTATTTTCAATATTTATTATATATCTTGAGTGATATTTTATTTAATGTGGAGTTATTTATTTATTTGTGAAAATTGATATTAAATTTTAATATGATAAGACTTAAGACGAGAGTTATTTGTTTATTTGTGCAACTTGTTAAATTTTACTCCATAGTGAAGGTGAAACTCTGGTTCGAGGCCAAGCGAAGGTGATGAATGACTGGAGAGGGAAGGCTCATGCATAGTAGTGCCTCCATCAACCATTAGTGTTGGCTCTCTGCTTTCGTCTTCATATAGCATGTTCACTGGGTCTTGGTCCTAAGGTGGTCTTGCTGGACACTACGGGGTTTTATGATGGGGGGACTGAGTGCGGTTTGGAGAATTCCAAAGAATAGCATAATTTATGTTGTGTTGTGGTGTTTTCCTCTATTAAACCCGGTTCTCATGGTTGTGTCGATCTTATATGGAGTCTAGCTCTCTCAGAGGGGTATTATTGTAGGTAGTCATGATAGTGTTGATGTCAGAGCAACCTCTGCCCCTTAGGTTTTAGAAAGGTCCCAGATTGAATTCGATGGGAAATGAGCTTGTTATAAGGTGTCGAGTAAGCTTGAATTCGGGAACCATGGTAGGAGTCGGGACAAGGGTAGCCCTCTGAACCCTCCCCCCCTCGTGGTCAATAGAACAATTTCGTTTAAGCTCAACCCTTCAGAGGAGCTAAGCATCAACACTGTGTCAAGTTCCCATTATTGGTTTAACAGTGGTGTCTAACCGTGGTTCGAAGGAAAATTGTGAGAAACATCGATGTCCTATTAGTAATTTGGGTAAATTTTTGAGTGGAAGCAAGGTTGTTTCTTGTTATGGGTATTTTTTATGTTTGCATGTCGATATATGGAAAGGTGGGCAGGAAATTTATGTAATTTGAGAGCCGAGTCACGGTGGGCTTGGTATTCCTCCTTTCACCTTGGCTACAGGCATTCCTCCCTACTGCAAATTTGTGAATATGACTCGTGCAGGTACCCCATCCCACAGCCCGGCCCTAAGGGGACAAGGAAAGAAGGATAGAGGCTATCGGGCTAAGGGTTAGCCAAATTCTCCCAGCAACAAGCCTAGAGGCCTAAAATCCACTAGGCATATTATTAAAGAACTTGCTGAAGCCTACCAAGAGAGTACAGAGGAGGAAATCTGACAATTGATGGAGGAGTAGGAGGCGACTTTAAACTGCCATGAAGAGAGAATGGATATGAAGACCGAGGACTTGCATGAGTTGGTGCCTAGCCTGGGGAAAATGTTAGGTCTCTATATTACTAGTATAGTCCCTTATTGTTGTTAGTGTAACCCCCTTATTGTTATTATTGTACCCCTGTAACTCCCATATTATTGTACCCCTGTAACCCCCATATGTGCCTAGCACTGGTCTTAGCTACCCCAAACTTCAGAAAATCCTTTATTGTGGTATGTGATGCCTCAGAAAGTGGAATTGGTATTGTTTTAATGCAAGAAGGAAGACCCATTGCTTTTGAAAGTCATCCAATTAAGGGGAAGTATTTACAGAAACCTATTTATGAGAAGGAAATGTTAGCAATACTGCATGCAGTAAAGAAATGGCAAACTTATCTAATTGGAACACACTTCAAGGTAAAAACTGATCATGATAGTTTTAAACACTTTTTGGAACAAAGACTATCTTCAGAAGAGCAACAAAAATGGGTCACAAAGATGTTGGGTTATGAATTTGAAATAATCTACAAAAAAGGGAAGCTAAATGTTGTTATAGATGCACTTTCAAGAAAGAATGAAGAGGTGGAAACATTGCTTTGTGCCATTTCTATTATTCAGCCAGATTGGATAACCGAAGCAAGAGATGAATGGAAGAAGGACGAAGAAGTGTGGACACTCATTCAAAAGTTGCAGCAAGATCCTAGTACATCTGATACATTTAGTTAGAAAAATGATTCCTTATGATAAAAAGATCGCTTATATCTTTATAATAATTCTCAACTAAAAGAAAATATTATTTTGGAACTGCACACTTCTCCTTTAAGAGGACACTCGGGATTTTTAAAAACTTACCACAAGGTGAAGAAAGATTTTTTCTGGGATGACCTTAAATTTGATATTCAAAAGTTTGTGGCACAATGTTTGGTTTGCCAAAAGAATAAAGTTGAGACAATTAAGACCCTGGGTCTTCTACAACCTTTATCCATTCCAAGTCAATGTTAGGAGGAGATTTGAATGGATTTTATCACAGGTTTACCTAAGTCCGAAGGGAAAAGTGTCATCATTGTGGTAGTTGATAGACTTACTAAGTATGCACACTTTTGTGCATTATCTCATCCATTTAAAGCAAGTACTGTTGCTACTACATTTATGAACACAATTCAAAAGCTACATGGAAACCCAAGGGTTATTATGAGTGACAGAGATCCCATTTTTACTGGAAATTTTTGGACGGATTTATTTCCCTGTTTGGGTACTCAATTAGCTCATAGATCATCTTATCATCCTCAATCCAATGGTCAAACTGAGATAGTAAATAAATGTTTGAAAGGATGTGTTCGTTGTTTTGTATTTGATAAACAAACACAATGGGTCAAGTGGTTACCTCTCGCTGAATGGTGGTATAACACTTCCTTCCATACTACAACAAAAATGACCCCATTTATGGCACTTTATGATATCATCCAACATCTATCACATCATATTTAAGAGAAAATTCGAAGGTTCAAGCAGTGGAAGATCACATCGAGCATCAGAAAAAAGTTCTCAAACTCTTAATGGATAATCTGAATTTAGCACAAAATCGAATGAAACAACAGGCAGATCAACATCACAGCGAGAGAATTTTTGATGTAGGAGAGTTGGTATTTTTACGGCTACAACCATACAAACAAATGTCCCTCAAGCAAGCTAATAAGGATAGTAAATTATCACCAAAGTACTATGGTCCTTACAAGGTGTTGCAAAAGATTGGTACTATGGCATACAAATTGGAGCTTTCTGCTTCTTCGCGAGTGCATCAAGTTTTTCATGTTTCAAGCTTAAAGAAGGTTATAGGTGAAAATATTCCAGTTCAAACAATATTGCCAGAACTTGATGAGGAAGGAAAAATCATATTGGAACCTGAAGCAGTCACAGAAACAAGAACTCGACAGCGACAGAATCGATCAATTTCACAGTATCTCATCAAGTGGAAGAACTTACCCACTGAAGATTTAACATGGGAGGATGAGAATTTTATACGGAAGCACCCAGAGCTACTCAAGCATTGAGGACAACACTTTTTTGAAGGAGAGGGGCATGTTAGTTCCCTATATTACTAGTATAGTCTCTTATTGTTGTTAGTGTAACTCTTTTATTGTTATTATTGTACCCTTGTAACACCCATATTGTTATTATTGTGCCCTTAAATTATTATTGTTAGGCCGGCTAGGATTACATTGTAGCCCCATGGACTCCTATATATAGAAATAAGTTTTTGTAATTTATATCATTCAAGAATTGTTCATTTATGTAATGTATTGGAGGTCGCCCCCTCAAAGTGGCTTATTTCTAAGGCATTGATATCTCTTTTCTTCTATTTTTGGAGCTGGTTTCACAACAGAAAACTTATGGTCAGTTGACACAATTCAAACACACTCTACACCTATATTGGTATATGAAAGGCATCCTGGCCAAGGCCTTGGAACATGTTGATGTATGTATGGCCACTGTTATCCAGGAATTCCCAAATTATAAAAAGGAATCCGAGAAAATGCAATTTAATCTGCACAAGAAAAATGGGTGTCTTCGCCGCATCGAAGATCACTTACCTTGCATTCTGTCGCCAACTGAACCTCCGGGGTACATTGTCAAGATCCCGCACCAATGGAACTTGCCTCAGTTTAGGAAGCTGAATAATCATGACAATAACTCTCTTTACAATTTTTGTTAATGTTTATGAATATGCATATAACATTTATTGTTAATTGTGTAGACAAACATATAAATAGGAATGTAGATGATAATATTTATTTCGATATACAGTGGTATTTTGCGTGGTTGGAAAGACTCGAACTATTTTATTTGTGGATGGCTTACAAAACTGTTAGGTGGCCAACTTGGTTTCCCACAGGGCATGTTGCGGCCACTAAATGCTCTTATTAGCTAACTGTAATTTTCTATTTATAGTAATAGAAAAAAGAGGACCTACCAAGCTTACAAAAAAAATGGACCTATTGTTTTATTGTTGGAGGCATATGTTTTTTAAATATTGTGAAAAGTTATTTGTCTATATGTATGAAAGTATTACAATTCTCTAATCCATTTTTGTAAATTTGCTTGGCTTTTATTTTTGTTGAATAATTCCAAGTATTTCATAAAATTGTTATGGGTAAATTTTATTGAATGAACCTTTTAGCATTGTGTTTTGAAAATGGCTCTTTATGTTATAAAATCTGAGAGAGGTGAATCAATATTTTATTCCCAATTCAAATTACTTAGTTTATGATTTCATTTCTAAAGTTGTCTTGATCAATTATTTCATTTGCAAAATACAGTGTTATAGATTAGAGCTTATTCAATAGATCATGAGTATAAATTATGTAAACCATAAGAAGAATTAATGCATCCGTTCTCACTCTGTAATTCCCCATGGATGTGAAGGAAAGGAAGATGTAACCACATAACTGCTTTTGGAGTTGGAAATCTAGCCCTTCCAACTCCAGAGAGGGATCTCTCTATCAGATTTAGCTATGTTCTTCTATTTAATATTATGATAGATATTAAGTAAAGTTTTGGGTTTTTGATTGGAATTGGTTGAAATTGGGAGAAAACGCCATTGGGAAATGGAGTCACAGGTTGAATTCAATCAAGGCAGGTTCTACAGGCGACCTTACAGGGCGGGGTAGAAACTTTCGGTGGATTCTTACAGTTGGTAAGTGATTTTGAAGAAAAGGTGTGAGGATAAGATTATACGAAAGAAATTAGGAACTAATCATCAAGTATAAAACATTAAGATTATTTCTAATATGTAAGCACAATGTATTTTTCAACAAATATTGTTCGTGTACTTCATAGAATATTTCAGAATCTATGGATAACATATGAATAATAGTGAAAACAAAGATACAAAGATACATGCACTTCACCAAAATAAGTGACACAAGAATCCTATAATTGTTGCAATTGTATTAGTGATATTTAACCAAATGTAGCTCTGCGTATTTCCTTACATCAACGAGTACTTTTTCTCAACAGGTTCCAACCCATAATTCTTAAAACTTTGAAGTAGTTATAGGTGAATATTTAAAAAATATCTTGAGTAAAATAAATATCTAATAACTAAACATGTTTTTTTTTCATTCTTACATATAATAAGGATTCGAAATCATCACTAATGCCATTGAATTCCTCTTCAAAATATCAAAGGACAGGTTCAATGAAACGAAAACTAAAATGCAGAAAAATAAGCGATGCATTTACTAAATCAAAACTGTTTTAGAAAATAGATAGATGCTAATTATTTCTAATAAATTCAAATATTACATCTTATTACATGTCTCCATCTCTCAACTACTTCAGATCTGATCATATCTTTCAAAAAATTTTAAATCTTGACAATGACTCGATTGACTGTCATGTCATTTTTTCTTGTAAAACTGTAAAACATGGGTCTCCAAGTTACCCTCATAACTTTCAAAATGGATTACCTATGTAAAATGTGAAGGTGTTTATTGTATATGAAGATGTTTTTTAGATAAACCTCCTTCAGTTTGTAAAATGTTTTCTCCATTGCTTCATAATCTTCTATGTTTAAATATGACCAAAACAGGAAATTGTGCAGTCAGAAAAATAGGATGTGAATATGTGAATGTATTTGTCACTCTCTAATACCTGTGTAACATCTGAAGTAAGTTATTGTACTTTGGTTTCCTAGGAACCAAAAACTCCTTCTGTTTCCCAAGATTCATCTCTGTTTGGCCACAAAACAGTTTTCAAAAATATGGTTGAGACAACAAAAACTCCGATATTTTGCACAGTAAAAGTGCATTTAGTTGCAAAATTTTGTTTTTGAAGGGCCGTGTTGATCGTTGCTGTATATGAATGGATGCATAGGAGTATGGAACATGCTAATGTAGCACTGGAACACTTTCTCAAACTGATACACTTTTTCAAAACACCCTTTAAACGTTGCACAGTTAGAGGGAAGTCATAGTCAAAATGTCTGTAATGTCCTTATAACACCAATTCAGATTTAAAAAATAAAACTTCCAAACCTTATCACGCTTTATGAAAAAATTCACCGAAGATAAAATTTCACATGTGGCTACAAAACTAACTAGCGACTACATCAACCAAAATGTTAAGGCTACTCCTCCTCCCTCTGGTGTTTGCTTGCTTGATCTCTCTCAGTTGCTTCGTGGTCTTCTTGAGTTTTTTTCATCACTCTTATCCTTGCTCTACAAATCATATTTCTAGCATAATAATTCCTTGGTAGGTTTCTCTTGAGGTTAATGTCTCTATTGGCATTGTGAAGTAGCATCTCTAAATGGTCATTCACTCTTTCCATCCAGTACTCTTTCTCCTTTTAAAAGTTAGCCCATATAGTGTTTTCTATGGTAGATTGGGTTTGAGGTGGAGGGATGTATTCAACGCTTTGTTCTTTCCTGGTCATTTCCCTAGTCCTTGGTCTTCTAGTCTCTTCTAGATCAATCACCTTTTCTCCTTTGAATTCAAGTTCAAGTGATGATGATTTAGGCATTGTTGCATGCTATTTTTGTCTTTGTGCATCCCTAACTTGGTGTTGTAATTCTATGTTTTCTTTTGTAGAAAATCAATGGTAATGAGCCTTGCATAGTCTTTCTTGTAACTTAACAACCATAAGGTCCTTGTCATCTTATTTGTTGGACTTCCCTTCTTGAAAATGAAATTTTTGACCTTCACCCCCAATCTCTTGATCTACATACTTCTGTGTCAACGTTCTTTTAGAAGAACTGATTTCTTGCATGGGAATGTATTCTTTTGCCACTAGCTTGATGGTACCTCTTCTTCTTGATCTTATAAAAAACAACATCTCTCTTTTCCATTTAGATTTCACTTGCTTTCCTCTTCTTTACCTATGATATAGTGGTTATCCTTTGCCCTGTACTCTCTTCAACTGAATCATCTTTCTCTAGTGTGTCTTGAGATACCTCAGGTATGGGGTCTTGCTCTTGAATCCTTGACATATCAAACTAGTTTATTAAATTTGGTGATGCCAAGAAGTCCTCCCAAGTGCTACATATCTTTTCTATCTTCTTAAAAACTAGCAACTTGATGAGGGAAATTACATGAAACAAGATGGCATCAGGCTTCCTTAATCTTGTTTGCACTTAATCTATCATCTTACCCAAAATTTTAAACAAATTGAAAGGCATGTTAAGGCTCTTTCTCTTAGGGAAATGCATAAGAAACATAATATGGTATTGATAGATCCTACTAAATCTTCCCTCACAGGTAAAGTACCTTTGGATTGCCTTTAGAAGCTTGTTGTATTGGTTCAAGAGGTAGTTTCTTGGTAAAAACCTTCCATAATTATTCTCGTGACGATGTTTGAGGAAGGTCTTGTACAAAGCAGGGTCAAGCTCTATATTTTTAAACCAATAATCTCTTGTCAATGCGATATCAGTAGCCAACACAATAGTCTCTTATGACACTTCAAACTCTATGGTTCCCACCTTTACCAAGTTGCCTTTGAGGTTTTGCGCAAATTGTTCTGCCACTTGGGAATGAAAACCATGAATCTGACATTTCTTGCAAAAATATGAACACCCTACTTATTCAAATGTTGTCTAAATAATTGGGTCAGTTGTCAAAATTTTTATGCTTCTAGGTTCCACTCTGATGAGTTTTATTGTTATCCTTCTCTTTCTTTCTGATGTAGACATATTAGTTGGTGATTTTTACCACTGTTTTATGCTTGAGGATGATAGATGTAAGCAATATTGAGCATATACTGATCAATTTGCTAAGGAGTTGTAAACATAATAAAATGAACAAAGATGAAGGTAGCAAAGTGAAAACATGGGCAGATTTGGTGTGAGTTTTCTTAAAACAAGGTGATGGGATGATGTTGCAGGGAATGTGAGAATTATTTCTTGGTAAATAGATGAAGATCTTTGGAAAAAGCTGACTATGAAAACAAAGATTAGGAAAAGGTAAGAGAAACTAGACTTTTCTTAAGTTTAAACAAGAAATATATGGGAAGCAATGGTCATAGCAGACACCTAGGAGAGATACGAGTCGATTTGATCAAGCACAGGCGAAATCAAACTGGAAATGGGAGTGAAAATTCGAATTTCAAAACACTATGTCTTTGCGCAGTCATTGCGTAGTCACTTTAGAAATTTTTAATGATTTTCATACTTGGAGGGTGATCTGGGAAAAATTAAGACATAGGTTTTGAAGGGAAAACCCCATGAATGGTGAGGTGTTCAATAAAATTGAAGTTTTTTCACCAAGGAGGCACCAATATGGTGGGGAAATTTTGTGCAGTCTTTACGCAATCATGGTTTGCATAGTCTTTGCGCAGTTAGCAACGATAAGGGCTTGAAACTATGAAAATATCTCTCCTTTATTTTTGTGATGCACTTCTCGATTTCTCCTTTGGGAAATGAGGGATGTGGAGTGAATTTCGGAAAGGAGATGATGGGGGAAGAGTATGTAAGAGGAGTGATTGATGGGCAATAATGACGAGAGATGGAATGAGTGAATAGGATGACTAAAGTGAAAGGGGTGGGAAAGGTTTGATGAGGGGATAATACAATTGATTAGGTTTCAATTTCAATACTAGTACCTTGAGTTGACAACACTAATGATGGCTAGCCAAGATATTTAGGATCCAAATGTTATGATTAACCTTTTCATGGAAATAATTTCAGAAATGAGTCATTATTTATATCTCTCGGACCTAAATAATAAGGTACAACAACAGCTCATCCTATAAATTTTATAGGACCCTAATAGTGGCTCCAAATGGGGATGCTGGCCCCCTTGTGGGGCAACAAAAAATCTCAGATTTCTGATTTTCCAGACCAGTGGCTTATCCATTGGGCTGATCCGAACCTTGCAACATGCTCTGCCATGACACCATTGCAACTAAAAACCAATTGACCACTTGTTCCAAATCTTAAAAATAATCAAATCCATTCTTCCAATCTGAAATCTGAATTTTAAAAACTAAAAACTTTGTTGGAAACTGAAACTGAAAATTTTGCAAAGATGCTTAGAGTACTAAGCTTATTGGCACACACCTACCTACCTTATACTGGTGAGCAACTGATGAATGAAATAACGCAAAAATGACAATGAAGCCAGTCAATTAGCTACTGAAATAAGTTGAATGCTTGACTATGCATCAACAAAATCAATGGTCGAAAATGTAGTAACAATGGGAACTGACGATGGATTTGGTTCTTACAGTGAAAACATGATTGAAAACTCAAGCTAAAAAGACCCTTCATGTAGTTCTCTACGGGATCAATAAAGACATGATTCATTAGTTTACCATTTAGGTATTCAATGATCGGTTTAATGTGGATGAGTTTTCTAGTTTTATTCTCAATATTAAACCATTGTTTAAACTATACAATGTCAGCCTTGTGTTAAAAAACATAATACTCATCAATCTAAAAATAAAAGGGAAGTTCAATCTTCTCATTTTGGCAAATAAAGATCTTTCAAGAACTATTTCATATCTTGGAAAATTTAGGATTGAATCTGAGTATCTAAGAGTTCAACATCATTCTCAAGTCTTTCAGCAAATAGCTCAAGAAAAAGAACTTTAATTTCAGATGAAATTTTGCATGATTTCAAACAATAAAACACGGCTGTTGAAAAAGCTTCGTCAATTTGATAATCCACAAACTCATCCCAGAATTCTTTTAAAGCTTCACTAGAGATAGGGTCTGCCACATGCCATTTCATCAAGTTTAGCAAGCAACTTGATTAACGTGTAGTGGAATTGCCATGAGTGTTCTGCAATCTGGATTCTTTGAGAATCGAGTCGCCATGAAAGCTTTGAGTTCAGGATTCTTGAACATGGATTAGCAAGGTGAATGTCACTAGCCTTCATATGTCGGAGTGCTGTCCACCACCAGCGATAAGATCTATAATTTAGTAGTATTTCCTGGGGAAGTTGAAACCTTTATGTCCCTAGTATGGTTGCCACGATGTTATCACTCTATAATTTTCTACGGTTGGAAAAAAATTACAAAGGTAATCACAAAACGACTTTGGGAATTAGGAATCTAGCCCTTCCAACTCCAGAGAGGGATCTTTCTGTCTGATTTAGATATGTTCTTTTGATTAATATCAGGCTATTTATTAAGTTCAGGTTTGCATTTTTGATATGAATTGTTTGAAACTGGGATAAAATTCCATTGGGAAATGGAGTAACAGGTTGAGTTCATTCAAAACAGGTTCTACAGGCAACCTTACACGGCATGGTAGGCACTTTTGCTAGAATATTAAGGTTGATAAGTGATTTAGAAGAAAATTGGAGAGGATCATATTATACCGGAGAAAGTAAGAATTTTGGCACTAACAATCAAGTAGAAAACATTAAGTTTATTTCTAAGCCAGAAGCAGAGTGTATTTTTCAATAAATTTTGTTCATTTACTTCTTAGAATAATTCATAATCTATGGATAACATATGAATAACAGTGAAAAAAAGATACAAAGATATATGCACTTCACCAAGATAAGTGACAAAATAATCCTGTAATTGCTACAATTGTATTACTGATATTTGATTGAATTTAGCTATGTGTATTTCCTTACATCAACGAGTACTTATTCTCAACAGGTTCCAACCCATAATGCTTCAAAGTTTGAAGTATTTATAGGTGAATATTTACAAAATATCTTGAGTAAAAGAAATATCTAATAACTAATGACATTTTTTTTTCATTCTCACATATAATAGGGATTCAAAATCATCACTAAAGTGATTGAATTCCTCTTCAAAATATCAAAGGATAGGTTCAATGAACACAGAACTAAAATGCAGAAAAACAAGAGCTATATTTACTAAAAAAAAACTATTTTAAAACACTAGATAGATGCTAATTGATTCTAATACATTCATATATTACATCCTATTACATGTCTCCATATCTCAACTACTTCAGATCTGATCACATCTTTCAAAAAAATTGAAATCTTGACAATGACTGGGTTGGATGTCATGTCATTTTTTCCTCGAACACTGTAACAAATGGGTCTCCAAGATACCCTCATAACTCTCAAACTGTATGCCCTGTGTAAAACGTGAAGGATTTTATTGTATATGAAGATGTTTTGAGATAAAACTCCTTCCATTTGTAAAACATGTTCTCAAGTTCTTCATAATTTGTTCTACAAAAATATGATTAAAACAAGAAATTGCGCAGTCAGAAAAATAGGTTGTGAAGATGTGAACAGATATCTCACTCTGTAATACATGTGTAAACTCTGAAGTAGGTTATTGTACTTTGGCTTCTTAGGAGCCAAAATCTCCTCCAGTTTCCCAATATTCATCTCTTGTTGACCACAAAACAATTTTTAAAATGACGACTCCAAAAACAAAACTATGATACTTTGGGCAGTCAAAGTTCATTTAGGTGCCAAATTTTTTTTTTGAATGGGTCTGTTGATCATTTTTGTAGATGAATGGATGCATAGGATTGGAAAATTTTGTTGTATCCTTGAAACACTTTCTCAAACTGATACACTTTCTCAAAACACCCTTTTAGAATTTGAGCAGTTAAAGGGAAGTCATGGTCAAAATGTCCCTAATCTCCTTATAACATTGGTTCGGATTTCAAAAACAAAACTTCCAAACCTTATCACACTTATGCAAAAATTCACAAGACACAAAATTTCACATGTGGATACAAAACTAACTAGCGACTACTTCAGCCAAAATGTTAAGGTTGCTTCTCCTCCCTCAGGTGTTTGTTCACTTGATCTCTATCAGTTGCTTCTTGGTTTTCTTGAGTTTTTTCTTCGTCACTCTTATCCTTGCTCTATAACTGATATTTCTAGCATAGTAATGCCTTGCTATGTTTCTCTAGACGTTAGTTTACCTATGGTACTTGTGCAATACCATCTCTAAATGGTAATTCACTCTTTCTAGCCAGTACTCTTTATCCTTTTCAGAGTCAACTCGTATGTTGTTTCCTATGGGAGGTTGGCCTTGAGGTGGAGGCATGTCTTCAATGCTTTGTTATTTCCTGGTCATTTCCCTGTCCTTGGTATTCTAGGCTTTGTATTTGAGACATCAAACTCTTCAAGATCAATCAACTTTTTTCCTGTCTTTAGATGCAAGTGATGGTAATTTGGGCACTGTTTCATGCTCTTTTTGCATTGTGCCTCCCTAATTTGGTGTTGTAATTCCTTGTTTTGGTTTTGTAGAAAAGCAATGGTGTAATTATCCTTTCCTAGTCTTTCTTGTAACTCAACAACCATAAGGTCCTTCTCACCTTGTTTTCTGGACTGCCCTTCTCCAAAATGAACTTCTTGGGCTTCACCCCCAATTTCTTGAGCTTCATACTTCTGTGTCAAGGTTCTAATAATATATTTCTTGGGAATTTCTTCTTCTGCCACTAACTTGATGTTAACTCTTCTTCTTGGTATTTTTGGAATGTTGATCTTCTAAAAAACAACAGCTCTCTTTGCCTTGCATAGCTCACTTACTTTCCTCTTCTTTTCTTGTGATATAGTGGTTATCCTTTTCCCTGTAGGCTCCTCAACTTAATCATATTTCTCTGGTGTGCCTTGAGATGCCTTAGGTGTGGGGTCTTGCTCTTGAATTTCTGACATATTAGATTGGTTTATGAAATTTGATCCTGCCAAGAATGTTCCCAAGTGCTACCTCTCTTTTCTAGCTCCTTCAAAGCAAAAAACTTGATGAGGGAAAAATGAAACAAGTTGGCTTCATGCTTCCCTCGTGTTGTTTGCACTTTTTCTATCATCTTAACCAAACTTTTAAATAAGCAGAAAGGCATGTTAAGGCTCTTTCTCCTAGTGAAATTCATAAGCAACCTAAGATGGTATTGATAGATCCTACTAAATTTCCCCTCACAAGTAAAGTACCTTTCGATTACCTTTAGAAACATGTCATATTGGTTCAAGAGGTAGTTTCTTGGGAAAAAAATTCCATAATTATTCCTGTACTGAGGTTTGAGGAAGGTCTTTTACCAAGCAGGGTCAAGCTCCATGTTTGTAAACTAAAAGCTCCTGTCAATCTGATATCAACAACAAAAGAAATAGTCTCTTTTGACACTTCAAACTCTATGGTTCCCACCTTTACCAAGGTACTTTTCATGTTTGTGCAAATTGTTCTGCCACTTGGGAATGAAAACCATGAATCTGACATTTCTTGCAAAACTCTGCACACCCTACTTGTTTAAATGTTGTCCAAATGGCTGTGTCACGTGTCAACATTTCTATGCTTCTAGGTTCCACTCTTATGGTTTTGTTGTGATCCTTCTCTTTCTTTCGGATGTAGGCGTCTTTGTTGGTGAGTTTTACCACTCTTTTACGCTTGAGGATGACATATGTGAGAAATTTGAGAATATACTGATCAATTTGCTAAGGAGTTGTAAACATAACAAAACAAACAAATATGAAGGCAACAAAGTGAAAACAGGTGCAAATTTGGTGCGAGTTGTCTTAAAACAAGGTGATGGGATGATGTTCGAGGGAATGTGAGAATAGTTTCTTGGTCAACGATGAAGATATTTGGACAAAGCTGACTGTGCAAATAGGGTTTAGGTAAAGGTAAGGGAAACTAGATTTTTCTGAAGTTTAAACAAGAAATCTATGGGAATCAATGGTCATAGCAGGCGCCTAGGAGACATACAAGTCAATTTGATCAAGCACATGTAGAATCAAATCAGAAATGAGAGTGAAAATTTGGATTTCAAAACATTATGTCTTTGTGTAGTCATTGAGCAATATTTTTAGGATATTTTAATGTTTTTCATAGTTGGAGGGCGATTTGAAAAAAAATAAGACATGGGTTTTAAAGGGAACAAGTTGTAGATGGTGAGGTGTTAAAAAAAACTTGCGAACATTTTTTCAAGGTGGAAAAAAGATGCTAGGGAAACTCTGTGTAATCTTTGTGCAGTCAGGGTTTGCACAACCTTTGCGCAGTGAGAAACTATGAGGGTTTGAAACTGTGAAAATTGCTCTCCTTCCTTTGCTACGATGGACTGCTCTATTTATCCTTTGGGAAATGAGGGGTGTGGTGTGAATTTGGGAAAGGAAATGAGGAGGGAAGGATATGTAAGAGGAATGATTGATGGGAAATAATGAGGGGAGACATAATGAGTGAATAGGGTGAGTGAAGTGAAAGGGGAGGGAAATCTTTGATGAGGGGATAGTACATGTGACTAGGTGTCGATTTCAGTACTAGTACCGTTTGAATTGACAACACTAATGATGAATAGCCAAGATATTTAGGATGTAAATGTTATGATCAACATTTTCATGGAAATAATTTCAGAAATGTGTGATTATTTACATCTCTCAAGCCTAAATAATCAAGTAGAACACAATTCATCCTATAAAATTTATAGGACCCTAACAACGTCAACACATACAGATGCATGGATTTTAGGTGGAAAACTAATGTGGGAGAAAACCATAGCTAATGTCGTTTTTTCTTCTTGTAATTATTATCAAGAAATCCTTCTTACATTTTGTATTGGTTTAGAATCTTACTAGTACACAAGCTTCTACGTGCAGGGGGCTGTAACATCCACAACTTCTCTAGCTCCTATTTTAGGTCCTTATAATAATAATGTAGCCTCCTTATTGTTATTGTAAGTGTATCCTCCTTAATTTTATTGTTGTGCCCATGTAAAACCCATATTCTTATTATTGTTCCCAATAAAAGCCCATTATTGTTATTGTTTTTCCCTTACATTATTATTGTTATGAAGGATTTGATTATATTGTCACCCCTTAGACTCCTATGTATACCATGGAGACCTTGTCATTTGTATCATCTAGGAATTGTTCATTAATGTGTTGTAAATGAGGTTTCCCCCTCGAAGAGACTAATTTTCAAGTCATTGATCTATCTTTTTTTCTATTTTGTGATCACCTTGCATAACATTTGGTATCACAACTTTTGATTCTAGGGTTTTACTACTTGAAACATGTCATCTTGGAATTTTTGCTTTAAAGTTTTTTATACAATGCTTCAGAAGCATAAAATTAGACCACATTGATCCGAAATCGTGGTTAACTTCGTGGAAAATTTTAGATCTTATTTCACTATATTTTCTGAGATATGGTCCAAAGAAATTAGGGTTTTGCATGCTTCAGAATTCATTGTCAAACAAATGACCTAGGAAAAATTGTCATAACTTTCTCTATGTGCATCCGATTTGAATTTCATCAAAAGTTACTGAAAATACACAGACTATAGTTTTGTGTCTATCATTTTTAGGTCCAAATATTGAAAGAACTACATCTGGCGTTGGAAAGAAGATTCAAAGGAATACCACAGGAAAAAAATTATGACCTTGGGGAGCCTAAATTACAGAGATACAATCTTTTCAAGATCGAGCTCCTAAAAGCATGAAAAGTGTGTGTATTTTTTCAACAAATTGCATAATTTTTGTTTGAAAAGTCAATATGAAGTGATTCCATTGGCATATTGAAGGATATATATCAGTATTTGGTTCCAAAATTCATCCCAAACAAAATAATTATACACCCATTAAGCCCTCAGAAAGCTCTACTATGACACATGAAGAGGAATAATTGAAACATGATATATCAAAATTACTAGACCAAGTGCAAAAAACTTTTATCTCACAAAGAGAAACCAACGATGAACTAAAAGGGGACATGTATGGCTTAAAATTGAGAAATTGATGGTTTAAAATAAGAAACAAAATATGACATTAATGATTTAAAAGAAAACATGAAAGGTTTGAATGAAGTTTTGACAAAGTTGCTACAAGAAATGCTTTCTAATAGAGACAAGGCATTCCATGAAACTCATGATGAGAACAAAAGGAATGTTAATAGTGATTTTAGAGGCTATAAATTTGGGTTGATGACCAACCACATTTCAATTATTGATATAAGGAAGTTTGAGGGCAAGGACCCAGAAACATGGATACTATAAATGGAGCAATATTTTGATCTACATTATGTGTAACACTCACGAAAGGCACACATTCATATTTATATTTAGAACCCAAAAAATTTGTATGGTATCAATGGATTTTTTCTCGTAAAACACTTGTCACTTGGTAAATTTTTACGGAGGAATGATAACACATTATAATGATACACAGAGAAACACCTTCTTTAGCCAATTGATCGATATCAAGCAAAAGGGTTCAATTGCGAAGCACATTGAGCACTTACAAAAATTGAATATCAGGATAACTGATATTCTAGAGGAGCATAGGATTTTTTTCTTCGTAGCGAATTTAAAGGATAATATCTAACATGAAGATCATTTTTTGAAACCTAATTCATTGGAGATGGCATTCAGGGTGGTAAGAAAAGTTGAAATAAAAATTATGGCAACAAGGAAGTATACCACTCACAATTATAAATATGGAAGTGTTGCTACTCCTATCCCCCAAAAACCTACAAGTTTGACACCACAACAACTACAACAAAAAAGAGAAAAATGGTTTTTTTTTACAGTTGTGATAGAAAATACAGTAAAGGTCATAAGTGTGCCGAGAAGAGATTATTTTACATAGATTATGAAGAGGAGGAAAAAAGTAATAATAAACATCAAAAGAAGACGATATACACCAATAACCAAGCCTAGAAAATAATAAGTGTATTCTAACATATCTTGTAGTGCATTGGCAGGAATACTACTCCTAAAACTCTCTAGATAGAAGGACATATAAAGAAAAAACAATAATAATGTTCATTGATTCGGGAAGCACCCATCATTTTTTTCAATGTAATATAATAAAGGAATTGAATTTATTTCTATATCCGACACTAAAGTTTCAAGCGATGGTTGCAAATGGAGAAACTGTAAATTCTTTTGGAAAGTGTAGTAATATCAAGTTTACCATGGGTGAATATGTATTGAATATTTCAATGCTTTCCATTCCAATGGGTAGTGTTGATGTTGTACTAGGATTCCAATGGTTACAACCTTTAAGGACGATATCTTTTAATGTTCAAGAACTTTTCTTGAATTTTTCTTTGTAAGAAAAGGAAAATGAATTAATGGGTATCACAGGGAAACTAAGGAAGATAATCAACCCTAATGGCATGATAAAACTTATGAAGAGATAAAATGGGGCATAATTGAATAATTATTCTCACTATAGGTTTAAACATCGAAATCATCTATTTCTCCAGATCTGAAAAATAAAAAGCATTGAAAAATCAATTTGAAGGTAATTTAGACTCCCAAAGGCCTCCCACCTATTCATGATTATGATCATGTTATTCAATTAATTCTAGGAAATGATCCTCCAAACATCAAGCCTTACATATATCCCTACACCCAAAAGAGTGAAATTGAACTTATTATTTCAGAAATGTTAGAGGTCGATATAATTCAACCTAGCCAAAGTTCTTTCTCTGCTCCAGTAATATTGGTGCAAAATAAGGATGTATCATGACATGTTTATGGATTATAGGGAGATCAAAAAGCTTATTATAAAGATAAATTTCCCATTTTTGTCATTGATGAATTATTGGGTTAATTACATGGAGAAATTTACTTCACCAAGCTAGATATTCATTTAGGATATTATCAAAGTAGAATGAAGACAAAAGATATTTTGAAAACGTCATTTAGAACTCATGAAGGTCATTATGATTTTTTGGTCACGCCTTTTGGCCTTACTAATGCACCTTCCACATTTCAAGGTTTGATGAATTCCACATTCAAACCATTCCTTAGAAAATTTGTGTTAGCATTTTTTGATGATATACTAATCTACAACAACCCTTGGAAGGATCATGTTCAACACGTTCACAAGGTACTAAACTATTTGACGAGAAACAATTATATGAAAAAACCTCCAAATGTTTATTTGGAGTATAGGAGGTGGAATATTTGGCTCGTATTGTATCTCATGAGGGTGCGGAGGTAGACCTTGACAAAATTAAATCCATTTAGTAATGAGAAATCCCCCCATACCTAAATAATCTTCAAGGATTTCTCGAGTTGACATGGTATTATCACAAGTTTGGTAAGAATTACGTGAGAATAACAATGAATTTAACAATGTTACAGAAGAAAGATGTATTTTTTTGGTCTCTAAAAGTAACTACGGCCTTCGAACATTTTAAAGAGGAAATGTGCCAAGCACCGGTCTTGGCTACACCAATATTCACAAAAACCTTTATTGTAAAATGTGATTCCTCGGGAAATGGAATTGGTGTTGTTTTAATCCAAGAAGGAAGACCCATTGCTTTTGAAAATCATCCAACTAAGGGAAATATTTACACAAACCTATTTATGAGAAGGAAAAGTTGTCAATACTACATGCACTAAAGAAATTGTGAAGGCTTCCCTAATGGGAAGACAATTCAAGGTAAATATAGATCATGATAGTCTTAAATATATTTTGGAACAAAGGTTGTCTTCAAAAGAGCAACAAAAATGGGTCACAAAGATGTTGGGTTATGACTTTGGAATCATTTACAAAAAAAGGGAAAGAAAAATGTTGTTGCAGATGCACTCTCAAGATAAGATAAAGATGTGGAAAGATTTCTCTATGACATTTATATTATCCAACCTGATTGGATAACTGAGGCAAGGGATGAATGGAACACTAACCAAGAGGTTTGGAAATTCATTCAAAAGTTTCAGAATTATTTGAGTATATATGATACATTTATTTAGAAAAAATATTCATTATGGTACAAAGATTGCTTATATATATATATGTAAGAATTCCCTATTCAAAAAAAAATTTCTTTTCGAATTGCACACCTCCCCCTTAGGAGGGCACTCTAGATTTTTATAAACTTACTACAGGGTCAAAAAGGAATTTGTTTGGATGGCCTTAAATATGATATTCAAAAGTTTGTGGCAGAATGTTTGGCTTTCCAACAAATTAAAGTTGAGACAATTAAGACGATGGGTACGTTACAACCTTTAGCCGTTTCAAGTCAGCATTGGCAGGAGGTCTCAATGGATTTTATCATAGGTTTACCTAAGTCTAAAGGAAATAGTGTCATCATAGACTTGGTAGACTTGCCAAGTATGCACACTTTTGTGCATTATCTCATCCTTTTAAAGCTAGTGCAATTGCTATTGCATTTATGGAAATAATTCAAAAGCTACATGGAAACTCAAAAATTATAGTAATTAACAGAGATCCCATTTTAGTGGAAATTTTTGCATGACATTATTTTCTTGTATTAGTACTAAATTAGCTAATAGCTCAACTTATCATCCTCAATCTGATGGGTAAACTGAGATAGTGAACAAATGTTTGGAAGGATATATTTGTTGCTTTTTATCTGATAAAGAAAGAAAATGACTCAAGTGGTTACCTCTAGTTGAATGGTGGTGTAACACTTTCTTCAATACTGCAGGAAAATTGACCCCATTTATGGAACTTTATGGATATAATCAACAATCCATCACATCATATTTAAGAGAAAATTTTAAGGTTCAAGCAGTGAAATATCACATCGAGCATCAACAACAAGTTCTCCAGCTCTTAAAGGATAACCTCACTGAGGTGCATAATCGAATGAAACAATAGGTATATCATCATCACAGTGAAAGAAGTTTTGATGTAGGTGACTCGGTTTTTTTATGGCTACAACCATAAAAATAAATGTACCTAAAGAAAGCTAAGAAGGATAATAAATTATCAACCAAGCACTATGGTCCTCACAAGGTGTTTCACAATATTATTACTATTGTTATTAACAATATTATTAATATTATTAATATTAACAATATTATTGTTAATATTGTTATTGGAGCTTCTTGAATCTTCTCGTGTACACCCAATTTTCCATATTTTATGCTAAAATTAAGGTTATCAATGACAAGCTCACAGTTCAAGCAATATCTCCAGTACTTGACAAAGAAGAAAAAGTCATATTGGAACCTCAAGTAGTCATAAAAACGAGAACTTGAAAGCTACTAAATATTTTAATTTCATAGTATCCCATTAAGTGGAAGAGCTTACCATTAAATATTCTATATGAGAGGATGAGAATTTTATACAGAAACAAACATAACTATTCAAGCATTGAGAAAAACATTTTTTTTGAAGGAGAGGGGCATGTTAGGTCACTATAATACTAGTGTAGTATCCTTATTGTTATTGTTAGTGTATCCCCCTTATTGTCATTGTTATACCCATGTATGGTGAAAATGTGAAGTTGGGAAACACTTTTTGCCCTTTTTTGACGTTGAAAATTGTAATTTTCTATGTTTTTCAACTTCAACTCCACTAAACTCATATTTTTATTGCAAATTATTCTTTGACATAAAAACAAGAATTGTAGAGATTTGTCTTACCTCCATACCCATATTTAAAAAAAAAAAAAATATTGACATATAGAGGGGTAAATTTCTTGTTTACTAACTGCATATACTTGAAATTTTCAGGCAA
>JAXQQM020068831.1:0-74688 GCA_034641835.2 Pinus albicaulis
GGATGAACACTTGAGATATCGACTCTGTGTCTTGTTTGTACCTGGACTCCCAAAACACCTTGGTTTGTAAGTGGATTGCACGGGTCTGCTTTGGATCGCAGTTATGTGCCCATCCCTCAAAGTGCAACCTTGAACAAACGACATCCAACAAGTAAGAAGCCATATAGAATTCAGAAGGCATTCCTTCATCTGGTACCAATGCTGAGGATATGTTTGTCTACATGGAGGTCACCAATATGTTGGCCCAGTTGAAACGAGTGTCGTATGTTGTGACATATTCCATTATAGTTTCCCATGTGCCGCTGAAGGTGGTGGCATCGAGGCACCCGTACAATCTGCAAAGCATGGCAGCCACTAGTTTATACACCTTCCTAAGGCCCGTCACTGGATACTCCTGGTCCTTCTTGACCTTAAATTTCTCAGGCTCCTCCCACCACCCCTTTAGAGTATCAACTATAGGAACTGCATGGGCGAGAGCCCATTCTTCTATGAAGTCCTCTTCTCGCTCAAGAAAAGAGTAATAAACACGTGCGACTGAGCCTTTGAGTGACGCGAACGCCTTGCCGTCATTGTCCCTGATTAGGAACTTCTTAGGGTCAGTTCTCTGTATAATCCAATCTATCATCTCTGGGCAAGGAAATATAGCGAGATGAGCTCCTGCAAGGTGTAGCTTAGACCTTTTGACCTGTAAGTATATCTCTCGATCAGGGAGGTCCTCTGGGAATTCTGTTCTAGCGAACTCTTGGTACACTTGGTACCACCGCATGCTGTCCCCTTTGGAAAATGTGCACATGGTATCTCTGTATATCGGGGGTGGGGACATTGGCATGTCCATCTCTACGTCCTCCACTGCCAGGGCCTTGTCTTTTTTTCGAGATGCTGGCGGTCACATGTCGCTTGAACCTAAGGGGACAGGGATACACTCTAGGTCTGCTTCGAATTCACCTGTCATATTCATGAAAGAATCCCAAGATAAGAAGGATGCCATGATGATACAAGACTAGTTACAGCTTATCAATTATTTCAACTTGAGACACGAGCAGAGCTGAATAAGCAGCCTACTGGGTCGCAGGGTCGCAAGGTCGCGATGTTGATACTTTGAAGAAAATTGCGACTTTGCGACCTTGCGACCTTGCGACCGGGTCGCGAGGTCACTGGGTCGCAGGTTGTGAGAAAACCGGGAAAGTGCGACCTTGCGACCTTGCAACTAGGTCGCGAGGTTGCTGAGTTGCAAGTTGAAAAAAAACAAAGGGGAAAGCAGTCTGCGACCTGGCGACTTAGCGACTGGGTCGCAGGGTCGCAAGTCGCGCTGGGCTTGCCGGGGTTTTGGCGCGCGGCGTGAAGTTTTTTTTCCCCTTTAAATTGAAAAACACAGGGCTGAATGGGTCCAGACAGATCCAAGGGATAGCTTTTGGAGGAGGATACAGGCCATGGGAGGCTGGATGAAGAACTGAGATAGATTGGGCAAGCAGGGTGAATGCTGGAGTCAAAAAGGGAAGCCCTAAGTGACAGATGAAGAAAATGGTTGAGGCAAAGGGAAATTTAAAGGCTAAGGGGTACAGAGATTAGGCAAGAATAACCAAAAAGGAAACAACAGGAGGAAAATGGCAACTTACCCGGGAAAATCGCGCTCCAGTCGACCTGTCAGAGGCGTTTTTTCTATCTGTTGCATATGCAAAATGCAACCTAGCGACCTCCTTTATATAAAAAGGTCACACGTGCGGGCCATTAATGAGGTCGTGGGGTCGCAGTTTTCCACAAAGTTGAGGTTTGCAACTTACCGACTTAGCCCTCCTGACTCTTTACTTAGTTTTTCTTTGTGCTCAAGGGGCTCCAAAAAATTTTGAAGTGGGGTTTTTGGAGGGTGTTGTAGAGGCTACAACAAATGGCGATTCACTGGTCGAACTCAGAGTCTCTACCGATAGTTGGCCTTGGAGGGGGAGGGAGGGGCCTTCACTAGCTGTTCTTTTTACCTTAAGGTCAACACTACCTTGCCTTTGTCACTTCGAGAGGTTGCTTGGCCTGCTGGCTTGTTTGGGTGCTGGTTAACCGAATTTAATTTCTTCAGGTTTCCGAACCGAAAGGGTCGGAGAACTCCAGGCGGCTACAGGGTCCGATACGATTATTTTGTCCTCATCATGTTGCTTTGTTGCCTGCGAACCTCTCGGTCGCGGCAGAGTCACTACCTAGGAGTCATAAACGTTGCTCCGCTGCCAGCGAGCCTGGTCAGTACCCCGGCGGATTCGTTACATCACCTCTCTGCGCAGGAAGCCTTTCTCAATCCTTTACCCTTTATTGGTGTGCTATTTCACTTATTTTGAATGTGCCTAAGGCACTTATTTATATGTGCTCATGGCACTTATTGAGATGGGAAAATTTGCTTTGGCGGATGAGGGATCCCGACTTATTTTACCTGCAGAGAGGTTGCTCCTGGTCTGATATGAGGACTTTGGTTTTTCCCGGATGTCCTGACATCACCCTGAGTTAACTCTGTTCCCTTTCGATCTAGTTGCCGTTGTATTGCACTTTCTTTTCATAGACACCCTTTCAAGCTCGCTAGGTGGGGCTCCCCATGTTTGATGGCTCTAGCTAGATCATGTGCTACCTTTGGGATCCAATTACAAGAAATATTTGACCACCTTCGTGTCTTTCAAGAAAAGCCTCCCATCAGCATAGAACCTATTGCAGTGTGCCAATTGTGTGGCTCCAACAAGGCCTTCCATTTTTTATTATATATATGTATAATAATTTTTATTTTATTTTATTTTTTTGACAAAAGGAACGAAAGCAAAAACTATGGTACAGGGGTAGGACAACCCTCTGAGGGTTACTAAGTGAAGTAATGTTTGAGGTCATGCCCGTTCACTAGGAGGACCTCGACTCTTCCCTCAAGAGTTTGCAGTCTAAACGTGTGGGAACCCAATTTCTCCTTGACCTGGAAGGGACGTGTCCATAGTGCTTGAAAATTTGAATGTTTTCCCTTTTCTTCGTGAGCTTTATCCCACTTAAGGACTAGGTCTCCTATTTCAAAGTTTTTACTCCTTGCGGATTTTTTATCAAACCATCTCTTGATTCGGCTTTGGTGGATGGCGAACTTTTCCCGAGTTTTCTGCCTTTCTTCCTCCAACTTCAGTAGGGTGTCGATCCGGGTCTGCAAGGTGGGGCATGGGGTGCCATGACATTCTTGGGACAACTGAAGGGCAGGGAGAGATAAATGGGGAGGAAGAACTGCTTCTTTTCCGTACACAAGAAAATACGGGGAGGTGCCTAGGGAAGATTTGGGCGTGACACGGTCAGCCCAAAGAGCACTGTGAAGGGCGTTGTGCCAGTTGCGCTGGTGGGACAGCAGAGTCTTCTTAATGATACGGATAAGATTTTTATTAGTTGACTCAGCTAAACCATTTCCTTGGGGATAATAATTTGCAGAATGTTTAAGAACAATACCATTTTCTAGAGCAAAATCATATAATTTAAAAGATCAAAAGGAAGTTGCATTATCGAAAACCAAGGAAGTTGGAATGCCAAACCTGGTGATGATGGAATGAGTGACGAATTCTATTACCTCTTGATCATTGATTTGGCGTAAAGGTGCTGCTTCGAACCACCTAGTGAAATAATCGGTAGCAGTAAGAATATACCGATGTTGCTTGGAGGAGTGAGGTATGATTTCACCAATCACGTCCAAACCTCTTATTATTGGTGTCGTTGAAACGACAAATTGCCACTTTGTAAGCGGCAAGTGAACCATGTTTGTGCTTATGGGACTATATTGTATTTTATTTTTTTGAGAAGATCCGACTCGCGAATTTGTACAACTACCCGATGGGGGTCCGAGAGAACCTAGGATGCGCTGGTGGCGACTACTAAGGCAGAGGGAGGAGGAGGGCTGGCGGACGGGTGTTTCGACTGTAGTTCTTTGCCCATTGGGATCAGATGCCATTGTACATAGACGACTATCCCTATAGTGGGATGAGTTATTGGGGAGATCCAGACTTGCCGCTTCTGCCTGGTCGAGTATGGGGGCCTGATGGTAAGTGACAAGTAACTAATCTGTTATGTGCATGTTAAAGTTTGTGAATAGTATTTATGGTACTGATCCTCATACTTTTGGTATGCAGATATAGCTTCGGTGAAACCGACCGGATATATGGGACGACCTGTAGTAGCAGGAACTAAAGGTGCTAGTGGATCGAGAACGACACAGAATGAGGATATGACCGCTTTGTTGGAGGAAATTCGTCGTAGATGTGAGGGGCTACTGACCGGTGTTTTAGAGCAAGGTTGGCAGGACTTAGATGACCAGTACATAGAGCTATGTTTGGGCTACCCTTGGAGTGGCAAGGTATCATGCAGCGCATGGCAATGACTGGTCAGACTGTGCGTGATCTACTAGCTGCGGGAGCAGAGCCATTGGCTTGGGATCCTCTAGAAAGTGATTAGATGTAGGGCAAGTGGTGCCCCCAAGTGTGTATGTAGGGGAAAGTGGTGCCCCCCAGTTTTTGAGTTTTGTTTTTTGTAACATGCTATGGGCATGTCATATGTTTCAGAGTAGATGGACTCTAAAAACATGTTATATGATATATATTATGCATATGCATTGTGTTGATGATTTGAAATGTTATTGTCTTGCGTGTGATAAATGCCAGTCTAGAACATGGTTTGCAATTCTATCTACGTAGTGATTATGACTTCTAGGTACATGGTTGAAAGTAATGAATCTAAATTCACGTATCAAAATTTTCACTCATAAATATTGTCTAAACAGGATAGGTTTTTGCACATGATAGACACCATTGAGTTGTAAGACAAGAAGCAGAGAATCTAAACGAACGTGCAGATGGAGGATGTGATGAGAGAAGGCATCGGCTAAGAGGCCACGTACTGCATCATATTCGGCCTGATTGTTGGTGGCATTACCAATGCAGATCCCATTAGAAAGAATGAGGGTATGCAAGGGGGTAAAGATGGCCCAAGCTGCCAAGGCTAGATTCTGGGAATAGCGACTTGCCCCATTGGCATAGCCAATATAATGTGTGGACGAGAGGTCTAGCAGAATAGTGTCACAAGACAAGAAATGGGAGGAGGGAGAATAATGATGGCAGTGTGAGTGTAGGGTAGACATCAAACGACAACTATGGGAGGGATTATTCTGGGTAGGATGGCTATGACTCATAGATCGACTAGAGGGTGAAGTATGAGGGCTACGGGAGGAAAAGTTGGAGCTCATGCTGCAGAGGACATCATAGATACGGATGGTATCATCCTGGTTATGGATGGGAAGGAAAAGTTCGAGGAAACCACATGACGCTGCAAAGCTACCTAAATCATCAGCATGGGAAGAAAGGCTCACATACAGATCGTCAAGGGGGATGACAGAAGAACAAGTAAAAAGATGGTCAAAAGATGTAGAGCCTAAGAATGTTGCTGAAGGGGAATCAAGCAAAACAGATGGAGTGGATTCAGAGGGAATGTACTTCGAGGGTTGTATGGATGATGATAGGTATAGGAGGGGGGCAGCAGGTTCCGACATCTCAACGTCAGGGGGAGGAATTTCAATGGTAGCAGGGGGATCCTCGAGTTGGCCTGACGCATACTGCACGAGGATAGGAGAGGCGGATTGATTTTGTTCAACCTCGTACTCGCGAATGACCTCTAAAGAGGCTCGGTAATGCGTGAAGTGAGGACAATGGTGAGAATAATGGCCATGGACACCACATAAAGCACAGGGTTTGTTGGTGCGAAGAGTCTTTGGGTTCTTAGCTGTGGACGAGGAAGAAACAGAGGATTCAGAGACCGTAGATTCAGGGAACGCGACTTTAACCATGGGTTGGATACAAGGCAACTCAAGAGAAGTATGGGTGGCATGACCGACACCATCACACAAGGCACAAGGCTTGGCGGGTGGAGGACGGGTAGGGTCAGGCGGGGTGGCCTTGTCTTTGGATGCCCCCTTGCGAGCATTTATTTTCTTGCCTATAGCTGTCACAACATGAGGATGGTCTTGTTGAGGTGCTGGGGGCACTGTAGCGATGAAAGAAGCGAAGGGAATCGGTTGAACCGGTGTTGAAGCAAGGTATGGTTTGAAGTGACCTGGTGGGGTTCCGGCTGGAGGTTGAAGATACCAGACGGGTATTCCCAGGGTCAAATTAGGGAGGGAAAGGGTTGCCATGATAGGAACCGAATACACTCTGGGAGGGGGAGCAAGGAAAGGTATTTGACCGGCGGGATAATGGCCAGGAGGGGCAGCTCCCATATTGTTGAGAACTGGGGGAACCGACCCGGGAGGGTATAGAGGCTCAGGTGTACTAGCTAGATGAGAAGGTCCAAAAGGAAGAGGTTCGACCAGCTGAGGTGAAGGGCTAGGAGCGGGTTGCGGCGGGAGAGGTTGAGGTTGCTGACTAGCCGAAGCAGGCCGCTTAAGGTCAGCGCGAGATGATTGCATCATGCAAACATTCGCCAAGCTAGGGTCAGGGACAGGAGGAGGGGAAGGACCTAGGGAGGTTCCAAGCAAGGAGGAGTCTTTGTAGACGCCAGGGGAAACACTGGTCAAAGAATCAATGGTTTGCTTATTGGTGACAGAAGAGATGGTGGACTCAGGGGAGGTCTGAGATTTTTTATCATGATATGTCAACTGGTCGATGGTGACAATATTTCCATTATGAGGGAAAAACATCTTCCGGTGGACCGCAAATGGGACAGCAGACATGGCATAGGTGTAGCTACGCCCCAAAAGAATTTTATAGTCAAGAGGGGTGTCGATAACTTCAACATCAACGCAAACAGTCTTGCCCGCAAGGGTGATAGGACAGTTACGGAATAGGCCAATGGGCTGGGAGGCATGGCCATCCCACGCACGAAGGGTGATTGTGGAAGGGGCTAGCTCAGGAGATCCGATTTGTTTCCAAACTGAAGCTGACATCACACATGTATATGCCCCCTCATCAATAATACACCGAGCGACGTTGGCATTTCGGATTTTGACTGGGATTTGGAAAGAAACAGAAGCAGGAAAGGGGGATGGTTTGACTAACGGGCATAAAAAACAATCAATTGGTCATTAGCAGGATCTACAACACCCATGGCAGATAGTAGAGCCTTCTTTTGAGAAGGACACGACTGGAGGAGTTCCAGTGTTGAAATGGCAGCAGGAGATTGTGCCAGATCATCTATTATGCTATATGAATGGGCAGCTCGACCAGAGGTAGCATTTCGGCGTAATGGGCCCTTAGGAATCTTGGTATGAACCTCATCTTTGGACGAAGGGATCTGCAAAGGACCATTGGGTGTTGACAGAGGCTCTGTAGAACCTAAATATGGGGACTCAAGGACAGACGGAGCAAGAGGCATGGAGTACTGACGAGACCGAGTTTGAAGGTTAAGTTCTATGGTGAGGGGTTGGTCAGAAATCATCATGAGAATCTGGTAATTGGAGGAACCCGAAGGGGAAGGTTTAGTGGTTACCGGGGCATGAGGTGGTTGAGTAGCCACGAATCCTTGTTGAGGTAAAGGATCGGTAAACACGGTGGGTTGATAAGTAGCCGCATTGGGAGGAATAGTAGGGGAGGAATGTTGTCCCTGCATGGTGGCCTGAGACTCCCACATCTGCTGCATCTATGGTAATAGGGGACAATTGTGAGTGTAATGACCATAAACACCGCAACATGAATAGGGCTTATTGGTGTGAAGAGGCCTGTCTAGCTTGGGATGAGAGCCCTGTTGCTGGTTAGCAGTGTTAGAATCAATACTTGGAGGATTGGATCCACGACTACCAGAGGCAGATGGATTTTGATTTCCTTTCCTCTTTCTTTGAGAAGGAAGAGGATTAGTCGCGCCCTGTTGCGCAAATACTTGCCCTGGAGGGGGTAGTAGTTGCTGTTGTGGGGTTTGAGAAGGCAAGGGAGTGGGAGGTCCAAATGCTGGAGGAGCTGGGACACCAGGCTGTGGGTAAGGATAAGGGTTAGGATGGGCAACATTGAGGTAAGCAGGAGGGTGGGCAAAAGGAGGAGGTATGCCGTATCCTGGATACATGCTACTTGGAGGGGGGAAAGTGCTGGAGGTGCTGGCCCCTCCCAGAGGGAAACCATAGCCCATAGGAGGTTGAGCATAGGTATGTGAAGGTCATATTTCAAGGCTATTTGGAGGCGGTGTTGAGCCCCAAAGATGTTCTTTTCTTCCACCACATTCCACTTCATTTCCGTTGTCCCTTATTAATTGCAGGCTTAAATGATCAATAGGATTGATTAAAGTTGCTTAGGAATGTATACAATGACTAACTTGCTATATTTTCATGGTTTTGTTGTTGTAGTAATTTTTGACTAGACTCAGCTATAGAATATAGTCATTTTGTAGCCAGTCGTTTGTTCTGCAGCTATCTTCATGTTTACGTAGGTTCCAGGAGTCACTTCAATGAAAAACACATATGGGTGAAATATACAACACTCCCCCATCATTTCCTGCTCTCCACGAAGTCTGAGTTAAAGTCTCTAAGCGGTTATGCACGTGGAAGAGATCAAAACTAAGAAGCAGTTTCCTACCAGGACACAGACTCTACAGATGTCTGCAGTAAAGTACGAGGCTTTTAATAAGAGTTTTAATTTGATTAGAATTTGGAAAGACACTTATCCCTATTTTTCTCAAGGGTAGTTATGTAATTTCCTTATAAGTATGATTCGGGAGACCGAGAGATAGTTAGCTAGATTTTGTTTTGTTGCTAGATCTCAGAAGACCATAATACTCTGTTTTTAAAGTGTTTTCTCCTTTAATGAAAGAAGTTCGACTTTATTGCATGATCTGAGGAAATCTTGAGTAGATTTGCGTGCTAATATGGTGGTAGAGGGCCCCTACTACCAGAGAAGCTTTGTTCATATGGTTTAGATAAGTAACTTTAGCCTTGTTTCATTTTCAACTTAAATAGTTTTCTGAACTTTATGTTTCTATGCTCAATTACATCAATGGTTATAGCTAGTCTTGTTCTTACAAATTATTCCAAAATATTACTAACACTGAGTGAGACTTAGCTGTGGTGTTTTAGAGCTTAGTTTCATTTTCTTAACTTCATGTTTTTATGCTCATTCACATCACATGTTACAGCCAGTCTTGTTCTATGAATTGTTCCAAAATACCACTAACACCGAATGAGACTTAGCTGTAGTATTTCAGAGCTTAGTTGCATTTTATTTTGAATTTTATGTTTTTATGCTCACTCATATTGCAACCAGTCTTGTTCTTACAAATTGTTCCAAAATATCACTCATGCTGAACGAGATAGGGCTATAGTATGTTAGAAATTAGTTGCATTGCAGTTTAGTTGTAATACTCCGGAGATTAATGGCGCCCTAGTTCACTGTATTTCAAGATTAGATTAGTGGCACTCTAGCTCAGCTCCTGTTCACTATATTTCTAGTTAGGTTAATGGCATTCTAGTTTAGTTGTGGACATCGTATTGCTTGCATTCTTGTTCAGTTTTGTTTAATGTATTTCAAGTTTTATTAGTTAGTTGTATGCTAGTTTTGTTTTATTAGATTTCATGGCCTTCATTATTTACAACCTACTCTTGTCCTTAATCTCTATTAATACATCATCATCATAGGGACAAGAATTAGTGATATCAGTTCAATGCCTTGACTGTTCTGCAACCTCTTATAATTTCACAAACTGCCTCTTTTCTAAAGCTATTCCAAAAGATTTTTAATTCATGAATGAGGTTTAAACAATGGTATTTTGAGTTGTGGAATGGATTAATTTCAGTGTCATATCAGAGTAGGGATCCTTACTGTGCTACAAATAATATTTTCCAAATTGTGTTCCAATAAATCTCTAGCCATGGATGGGATTTTTTGGTAATATTGTAAGTTGTTTACTTAGGAGAACCTCATTGCATTAAACTTATCCTTTTCTCAAGCTATTCCAACATATTTCTAATGAATGAATTGGAATGAGTTCATGTTCTGAGTTATTGGGTTCATGTTATGAGTTATTGTCAAGTTCTGCATTTTCTGAGTGCCATACATAGTTTAGAATAGGTTTTGCTGTGTTTTTGTGTGACCAACAACTGCTCTTTTCCTTTCTAACACAAAACCACAAAACCAAAAACATTAGAAAAACACTAAACACAACGTAGTGAGAAACAGATACCTAGGCACATATAGTGCACCTCACTTCAACAGTTTACTAGCCCTGGTTGACAATTTATGACCTCAATTTAGGAACACTAAGTTGAGCACTACTGACGACTTCTTTGGTTTGAGGCCCGGAGGCGACATCTTTGCCAATGGGAGGTAAGAGAGTGTGAAGGAACTAGTCCATATAAACCCGATCTTCAAAGGTGGGAGCTCGACATAAGCTCCTTCTTCTCCGCCATTCCTGGACATGAGTGGAAAGGCGGGTTGAAGAGGATTGATGGAAAGAAGTCAAAAGCTCGGTACCAGTGTCGTATCGGAGAGGGAGCTGGAAATAAGATAAAAAGGCTTGGGCAATGGTCGCAAAGGTGGTATGGGAAGAGGTGGCCTGATCAACATACCATTTAGAAGCTTCGCCGGTAAGCGTGCGTTGGAACAATCTAAGACGGATGGAATCATCGATAATGGAATTGGAGGAACACCACATGTGGAAAGATCACATATGGTTGGAGGGATCTTCACTAGCAAGGCCTTTGAACTTGGGAATGTCGGAGGGGAGCTTGGTTGGCATAGCAGGCCAACTAACATCGTGGTGGATAGGATCGTTGATCAACTGATTGAAATCGGGGAGACTGAGCCCAGCCATATAAGGGAGAAAAGGGGTAGTCGAGGTAGTTCTCGTGGTGGTTCCGCTAGAAACAGACCCAGCAGTAGGACTGAGGTTGCTAGCATTAGGTCCTAAACTAAACATGGTGAAGGTAACAGGAGGAGAACTAGAAGAAGGGGGAGAACCCGAAGAATCATAAGAAGAGTCGGAGTGCAAACTTGGGGGAGGACTAACTCTACGACAACGGGAAGGAGTAAGTCGTCCAACCGGAAACTGAGGGTGAAGGCCAAGAATTCTCTGGGATAAACGCCTTGGAGGCGCAATGATGACGGGAAGAAGAAAAACCGACAAAGGCAAGGAGGTGCAAAATCAAGTGAGGTCAATGTCGAAACAAGGGCAGAGAGGTGCAGTGTCAATTGATTTTAAAGTCTTTGTCAGGCGGTGTTAACCAAGATCTTCTTCACTTAGGGTCAATGTGTGGCGTGTGTTAATTTTATTTTTTAAGCCCAGACGTTTTGAGAGTAAAAGAAAAAGTGTGTTGCGTAACTGAAAATAAATCTGTAGAGAACAGTAAATAAGACTGAAATAACATAAAATTAAGCTAACAATGCATCGATCTAACCCAAGAAGGCGGGTCTCTCAAAACTAGTCTAAAAGAGGGAAAAATCTAATCAAAACACACTAAAAAGAGGCCAATAGATCTAAGGTCGGGAGGGACAGGAAGCTAAAGGAGAAATCTGCTGAAAAGAGGTGTAGAAAACAGCAAAGAGGTAGAGGCAAGGTTGCTGCAACAAAGGGGAAAATCAGCTAAAGGTAGAAGGTACAAGGAGGTGGCCCTAGTGGTAAACCCAAACAAAACTATATGAGGTGATTTGAAAGGGGGGAGAGCTGATCTAGAGGGATTTGAAAATGAGGTATCAGATCTGAAAAGAACAAGGCTGAAACTCTAAAAATTCAGACGTCTGAAACAGCTAAGACTCTTCCACAAAAATTGGAGGGTACTAAAGCCCTAAGGGGCAAGATTCCCACTTAGTTGAGTGAAACAGATCAGAAACAGGTCTAAACGGGCGGAGACAGAGGCTGGAAAACCCTGACAGAAGCTTCAGACAAACCCAGAAAAATTGCTGGAAAAGTGCAGAAAAAAGTGCAGGTCGCAGGTTCTGACCTATTTTTAGTCCAAGTCATAGTTTTTGGGTAGAAAAGTGCGTCCTCCAGTCTAGGTCGCAGGTTTTGGTCCGATAAGTGCGACCTGTAGATCCGGGTCTCTCGGCGGCAAATTTCAGAAAAATTTGTCGTCTCAACTGTGGCTGATGTCTGTCACCTGCGCAATGGGGCCAGAAACACACGGAAGTTAAAAATGTTAATGTTTGAGGGTTTTAGAGGTTAAAAACACCATAAAAATAGGAAAAATAAAAAACTGAAGAGAAACCCTAGGGTCTGAAATAGCTGGATATGCATGAATATATAAAACGACAGTGGTCGTAAAAGAAAACCCGTGTGGAGTCGCCAATTGTTAGTATGAATCTTTCGTCGGAAAAAGACCACTTTAGATTCGCATAAAAAATAGCCCTAACATCAATTATGGCTGCCAATATCTTTAAATCTGCAATTAGTTGATCCAAATAAAGCTACACAAATCCAGATCTATGCATAAAAGATTTTAAGCAGTGAAAATAAAATGTTGCTCCATGCATCCAATAGATAAGACAAGAACAATATATTTGAAATAATTTTTTTATTAAAGGGGCACCTGAGAGGAAAACAAGAAAGGTGTTTCCAATTCTCCTTAATGGGATGGGTTCTTGAAAGTCCTTAGCATTTCAGATCTAAAACTTCTCTCTCTTGTTGGTGTAGAAAACCCAGACAAACATAGAACTCAAAGGGAGCTCACAAAGCAAATGATGGAGAATGTGACAATGATAATGGCTCAAATTCAGACCAAGAGTATAGATCCAGAGTGATCTAATGCAATGAAAGGTGACAAATGAATGGGAAAACCCTTCTATTTATAACAAAATATTAGGGTAGCCTAGAACTTGGTGCATGAATAAAATATTATTAACCAACTTCTAGAACCACCTTTTAGGAATATTTTATTATATTTGTTGGAGGGAAAAGGATTTTGACTTGGGTAAAATCCTTTATTTATAAATAATAAATAAATAAATGATTTATTTATTATTTTAAGGAAATGGTGGAAATATAATTAAATAAATAATGATTTATTTAATTATTTATAAATGATTTAGTCAAATTTAACTAGGAATATTATTTAAATAAGGATTAAATAACTTATTCCAGGAAATAATCAAATAAATAAGGATTTATTTAATTGATTTCCTTGTTTTGGGTTAAATATGACCAGGAATAATAATTAAATTGATGTTTAACTAATTATTCTTTGAGGAAATATAAACAAATATAGATTTTTTTATTATTTCCTTTTGGGGTTTCTTGTTTTGACCATAAACAACTTAATAAAGGTGTTTTACTAAGTTATTTCACATAGTGAAAGCAATTTTACTTAGGTAAAATTGGTCTTACATGGTGTACTTGGGTCCATCTAATGATAATAGGTTAGATGACCAAAAAAATGGTGTAACACCTGTGTGGGCATGCGTCACCTCTCATGGTGGCTACGTTGCTTCCTCTGTTGTCTCTGCTGCCCTTGCTCTGTTATGTACTCTTGGTCCTCCGATGAACAACTTCTTCTACCCATCACTACCACTTAATCACTCAGATCTTATCTTCGTCTGAGCACTACTCCGTTAGAAGAATTCGATCTCCAGATTCATCCACAGTGTGTTTTCTCCAGCTGGGCTTCAAGCCTTGCTTTATAATTTTCTTGTTGAGAAATTAATGACCTTGATCTAATCCTTAATCAAAGGCTAAGATTAAATTAGACTTGATCTTCGCCACTTAGAAGCTTCTCACCCACATGTTAAATTAATTCACTTTAATTATTTAAATTCCCTGAGTTTTAACTTAGGCTCCATTTAAAATAATTAATTATTTGGATAACTTTCACTCCAGGTGGAATTTCTCAAAACGATTTCTAGGTCTTGGAGATCTCATGTGTTCTAACCCCTCCACAAAATTTCGGATCTAGAGCACATCCGATGCTACCCAAAAATAAACAATATGGAGCAACCTAAAGGATTTCAAGTAAAAGGTGAAGAGAACCTAGTTGCAGGTTGAATAAGAGCCTCTATGGGCTTAAATAAGCACATTGCAAATGATACACAAAAATTTGATTAATTTATGTTAGAGCATGGTTTTACAAGACTAGAGGCTAATCATTGTGTCTACATCATCAAGTATGACCAAGAAAAGTATATTATTCTACTATTATATGTGGATGACATGCTAATTGTTGGACATGATAAGAATCTGATCAATAGGTTAAAGAAGGATTTGGGTAGTCCATTCACAATGTATGATTTCTGTCCAACATAAAGAATATTGGTCATGAGGATCATATGTGACAGAAAGAAATTAAATTTATGGTTTTCAAAAGGAAATATATTAAGAAGGTGTTAAACAAGTTCAAAATAAAGGATTCCAAACCAGTGGGTACACCCCTAACATCCCACTTCAAACTTAGTGTTGATTTATAACCTTGTGATGATAGTAAGAGAGAGAAAATTAGCAAGATCCCATATGCTTCAGAAGTTGGCAACTTATGTATGCCATGGTATGTACCTGATCAGAGATTGCACACGCAGTGGGAGTAGTAAGTAGATTCCTTGCAAATCCAAACAAACAACATTGGGAAACAATAAAATGGATGTCAATATATCTCAAGGGTACTAGTAATTATTGTTTATGTTTTGGTAATAATAAAAATGGTGTGCTTGAAGGTTATATATATGAAAATATGGCTAGAGATGAAGACACCAAAAAGTCCACCACTAGTTATTTATATACTTTTGTAGGTGTATTAGTGCCTTCGGTGACTAGACATTTACCAACTTGCTATTTTGGGCCTTTTATTTTTACTTGTACATCCTTAAGTTCTCTCTTTATAGATAATATTTGTAACACTTGTTTGGCTCCATATACAACTAATTATACAAGAATTAATTAGGAAACTATTTCTCACATATTTTGGATTCACTTTGTTTTGATTTCCATAAATTTTATAGGATGTCTTTGATTAGTGTAATATTATCTTCACCTGTTCACTCATTTTCATCTCTAACATTATGAAATTAGGCCATGTTCCAATCTTCCCAATTTCCTTTTAGAATATTTTTGTATTACATCTAAAGATTTCACTATTATATGTTATAATGATGCTTTTGATTTTTTCTTACTCTCCTGAGTTTTATACCCATTGATTTCTATGAAGATTGGTTTGGATATGACTAGACATTTACCAACTTGCTATTTTGGGCCTTTGTTTTTACCTGTACATCCTTAAGTTCTGTAATACTTGTTTGGCTCCATATACAACTAATTATACAAGAATTAATTAGGAAACTATTTCTCACATATTTTGGCTTCCCTTTGTTTTGATTTCCATAATTTTATAGGATGTCTTTGATTAATGTAATATTGTTTTCACCTATTCACTCATTTTCATCTATAACATTATGAAATCAGGTCGTGTTCCGATCTTCCCAATTTCCTTTTAGAATATTTTTGTATTACATCTAAAGATTTCACTATTAGTTATAATGATGCTTTTGATTTTTTCTTCTTACTCTCATGAGTTTTATACCGATTGATTTCTATGAAGATTGGTTTGGATATGAGAACAACCCTTCTTGATAGTTTCTAATCTGAAAATATCAAATTTTCTTCAAGATATTGATAGCTTGATGTTGGCATTGATGTTAACTATGGAGTTATTCAGTTGTGCATTATGTCAATAGGTTGGATGAGCTTGTGGATGATGATTTGAGTTATGTAGTTGTGTTGTAGGAGGTGTTACACATGTTGCAGAGGTACCCGAGAAAGTGTTGATGAAGGTGGAAGCAGATCTGGGCAGAGAAGATTTAAACTTACCAAGTTACATGGATTGTTGCAGGCTTGCTACTTGATGCTTGCGACACTTGCATAAATGTCGCAATCTTCCCTTTGTGTGCTCGCGGTAATCTTCCCAGGCTTCTTGTTATATGACCGCAACATTTCTTATAGTTGAAGAAAATGAATACCTCGGGCTTAACCATCAGAACTTCCCATGGAATTTTCAGTGATCAAAGTCTTGACTTGGTTTGTAACAGTTATGATTTTATGTGTTCATGTTTCGATGTTTTGATAATGTAAATGCATTAAAGAAAGCAAGTGACCGTTTGATCCAATTATCCCAAAACGAAGTCGAATGCAATAAATCAATTAGACAACATTGATTGTGTGATTTGGTCCCAAAGATAGTGTTTTAATGAGGTCGACTTTAGTCACTGGGCGATCAATTTTAATATACAAATATATAGCTTGATTAAAGGTTGGTTGATTTATGAAGTATGCTTGAGGTTGAAGACGAGATACTTGTGCGATGGAGAAAGATCAATACATATCCCTGTACCAGATTGTTTGGAGTTGCCTGCATTTATGAGAATATAGAGATGATGTGCGATCAAAGGATGAAATTGCATCGGGGCGAATGGTTGAAGGCATAATGCATTGTTGTGCGTGTATCCTTTTTATGGCATGATTAAAATTTCAGTGACCTATAGAAAATGGAGGGTGTAAGTTTGGTATTAGCATCTTGTGTATAAAATATCTATGTACACAAGGAGCTACCTCATATTCTAGTAATGCATTGCAATTTGGAGCTCAGAAAATATTTGTAGCACAGTGTGGTTTTGATAGTGATATAGTTGTTGTGTTTTATGTGGTTGAAAATGTTTTTGCAAGGGCTCAAAGATCAATGAAAAAGGTACTATTTGGTTGAAATTAAGAGCTCACACTTGTGCTATGTATTTTTTCCATACCATGTATGTCAAAGTGTGAGAGGATGCATGTTGTTGGGCATGTAATGATGTAGTATTGTCTTTGAATTATTGAGATGTGGTTGCTAGTTTTGTATGGTGAGTCATATGTTACAGAGAGTTGAGCATAATGGTTTAGCAATCCATTGCATTGGTGGTTATAGTGCTACTAAGAAGGTTTGAGTCTAAGTATGTTCTTGAGTTTTTATTTTTTAGGGTTTGAAAGAGAGTATGCTACTAGGGTTTGCATGGAGTGATTTTGTGAGTAGAATTTGAATTGCAGAGAGAGATGTATCATAGATTGTGTGTTGATGAGTGAAGAATATTAATTGGGTCCATTATTAAAACAGATGAAACATGACTCACAATTGTTTTGTGCAAAGGTCAGTTGGCCCAGTTTGAAAATGCATGAAATGTGGTCCACAAGGATTTAAAGGTTGGAGCCTTCAGTAGGCAAGTGGTGGCTTGCTGATTTAGGGAGTAGTGCCTTCCTTTTGGTTGTGGCTTGAGAAATTGGGAGTGGTGGATTCCTTCCAATGGTGGCCAAAAAAATATTGGAGGCAGGGGCCTCTAACAAGTTGGGTCCTGCAGAAGGTAGTAGTCTACATAGTTGAGGAAGTGGTGGCTTCCGTTAAGTAGTGGCCTGAAGTGAGTGGTTACTCACGTGCATCACAATTTTGGGTTTGAACACAACTGGTGGGTAGCGAATGAGTAAAAGAATATATTGAAAATAAATAAGAAGACAAGAAAATTATGGTAGTTTTTCTCGTAGAAGGGTTTCTACCTAACATCTAGTGTCCTTGTGTGTTTGACAATGTTTAATTGATATATGTTGCTCTCATGGTTCAAGTGTTCATGTATTAGTTGTTGCTCATATGATTTACATTGCATGCTTTATCTGTTGTTCGTATATATATGTTTTTGATTTAATGTTGATTCAATTAATTGTAAAGAAAAGGTAAAATGTGTTTAAGATTATCCATGTGACAGAATATTGATTCACCCCCCGCCCCCCCACCCCCCCTTGTATCAGTATTTTAAAGCTCCCAACAATTGGTACTAGAGCAAGTGCTTTCAGGTGCAGCTTAACTACTGGAAGTCAGATCCAGGTAAACTTAAAAAACAATCTCTGATGGATCATCTATGATTGTTCCTGCTCAGTGTTATTTTTCTACTGCTTTATGTTATTTCAATTACTTTAGCCCAATTCAGTTCTTCAATAAGGAATATTCTCAACAATAATTAATTTTTCCAATTATCAATAGTAATTGAAGATAGAACTGTAAATTTAATGACGGTAGGAGATAATCAAAACATCAACAAGAGACATCGATTTGGTGAAAGACGAGGGAAAAACCCCACAAGGGGGAAAACCATTTGAAATTATTCTTGTATTATATTTTCATAAAATGTTTAGAAAAGAGTACAATGAGCCCAAGTCTCATAAACAATAATGAAAGTAAAAAATTTGACTTTTCCAACAAATCAACCAACCAATATCCAAAATATGATCCAATATTCAAATCTAGTCAAAGTCAACAATAACAACAACGACATCAAGTAGTCAATGGTCAATGGTAAACAATCCTCCAAATAAATGCGGACAATAGTCAAACAATGTGGCCTGCTCTGCTGGTCAAAGTGCCACAAAAACAATCCCAAAAATATCCTTCAATCTTAATCGAATTCAAAGTCAAAGGAAACCAAAACCCTAGTCGCAGGTTATTGTTTTTCCACGATACTGGAGTCTAGGATAGAATTTTAAATCACTGATGGTACCAAATCCAAGTATCACAACATAAAAATTTTCAATAATGAAAAAATATACAAAAATAAATCTACTCGTGCACAAAATATACATAAGTTTTTACAATTTTTATACAACAGCCCAAATTTGTTATATTAATCAAACTAATAATACAACAATCTAGGGTTCTCTTACCAGTGATAATGGCCCTCATACATCCACTGATACAAGACATTAAAAAATAGGGCTTGGTTTTTGTCATAATGACCACCAATCTACATTGATCAAGATACCCTGACAATATAGTTGTAGGGTGATTTCTCATCTCCTCTAGGTCATATCCTGAACACATTTTTTGTACTTTGGCTCCCAATATGCAACACTTGCTTCTACCAATGCACCAAGTCCATCTGGCCACTGAATCTTAGCTCCAATGTGCTCTCTAGTCAATTATTCATCCTTCAACGCATCAACACCTCAAGACTCATGTCGAGTAGTTCAAAACTATGTTTGTGAACAACTCTCATCTTCCCACTATTGCTCCTCAACTACTTAGGGAATTCTTCCCATTATAGTCTTCCTGCGCTACTCTAATAAAGACTAACATAGGGCATGAAGAGTTTCTACCTATCACTACTATAATTCCTTCTCCAACAATGAACACGGGCTAGGAGGACTACCTTTCTTCTACTGTAGATGTCCTTCTCCATAAGGAAAGTCTAGGGCTACTCAAATTGCTCCTGGATGATTATAACTATGAGCTCTTCTTTTTCAACTTCTAATAATCCCTTAGTTCTTCAAGGGGCTTGTTCCTTAGGGATTGAAGCAAGCCTCTACAATCCTCCCAGTTTTTTCTTTAGGTTGCTCCAACTCTACCTCTCCTAGCAACCACCTTAGTCCATCAAGGTGCTTCTCTAGGCCGCACTTGTTCCACTCTCATGCTTCCCTCCAACAGTCCACGAGCGTCCAATACATTTTCCAATATGCACCCTTCATATTTGCTCAGACACCATCAAAATTGATTGATCTAGAGCTTTGAGAATGTTTCCCTTTGTTCTGCAATAGAGGAGCTATTTCACAAATCTGGGCTCAACAAACTATTGCAGCATCTGCTCACTCGTTAATTCATCCAACCACTATGATCACCCTTCCTTTTGGTTTGTAATAGACTTTAAAAATTGTCCAACTTGGACCCACATCCATCTAGCAAATCAAATCAACTCAATACATCATCAAACATACCTCTAGGGTGATGTGACACTGTTGTAGGGTTATGTTGTTTGTTAGGATTTCTAACAATCCATGTCAACCCTTCCCAAAAGCTTCAATACCCTCTTCTCAGTTGTGGCTTCCATCCACAAGGTCACAGTTCCTATAAGCTCATTGTTCTGGGCTAATACCAGTCTTATGACCCCTCTCTTCCTAAGGTATGGGGCTCGATCCTACTCCAACAACCTATACAAGTCTGTGGCCTCCTTTTCTGAGGTTTGTCCACATAGAATTCGCCATAAACTTGCCTAGAATTCCCTCTAGCAAAGAAAATTGTCTCTACAACTAATTAGACCTGAAATAAACACAAAATGGATACCAAACAATCCTCCAATCCATGCGTCTTAGTTTCCATATCCTTGCAGCCTCCTCAGTAGTAACAAAATAAAACAAAAAAAGCTCCTTCCTCCTTCGTGAATTTTACCTCTAACCTGCAACCAAAAATCAGATGTGTGTCTCTTGATTTTCTTCCTTAGATGTGTGTCAAATGAGGTCTAACTCACCTATATTTATACAAAACTCTAGGGAAACGTCTATCCCATCTAGAGCCTTCCTTAAGCTAAGTTGACCCTTCTTCTTCAGCCACCTTTTCCCACACATAATTTAAAAAAATAATATCTTCATTTATAGAGCTCGGATTTCAATGATTTTCGTTGCTCTTGAAGCCCTTTATCATCTCCATCACTCTCATCATCAAACCCCGTCATGGGTTCACACCCACATGCTTGGGTGAAAATCCCACAAGCTTGGGTTCTAAGCCCACAAAAATATTTGTGTGCCCATTTATCCAACACCCTCTAGCCTAGGGTTTGGAGTACCTCCCAAGCTACAAATATCAACGTAGGTCTGAAGTCAACCACAATCAAAGTGCCCATAAATTCTCGATTTTTGTGTCAAGAAATTTAGCCCTCCAAAACAATCCAAAAACCCTAGTCAAAATAATTCAAATAATGCCCAATCTCAAAAATTCAAACTTAGTCAAAGTGTTGGCCAAAACAGATTTCAGCCTCTTGAAATTTTCAGATGAATCGAACCCAAGAAGAGAAGAGAAGTGTGTGATGAATGATGTCCAAATGATCTTCAGGTGTCATGAATTTATAAGCATTGGAGGAGGGCTAATAATCCTCTAAGCCAACTTGATCAAATGTGACATTGTGGGCTTGAATTCAAAAATACATTTTCCCTTATCCAAATTTAGTGCTTCAAAGGTCAATTTTAGTCCTCTCGAAAAGAGGAATCTAGTCTAATGATTTGAATTTGTCACAAAGCTGCCAAATTAACACTCCCTCTCAAATAGGGAGAAATTCCAACTACATCATGTGATCATCACAAGTATCATGTCATCAAATCACGTCTTATATATGCTCGAATCTATTTGTTGAATCATTCTTGAATCTAAAGAAGAAGAATCATATGAGAGCTTCAACTACCACCATTTGTACCGAGAAATAAGCGAGACACAACTTACCAAGAAAGGATCACAACCATCCCATCATGCAATCAATGTGAGAGATACAACTTGCTATATAAGAGATAGGGATCACATCCATCTTATTTCCTATTGATCTTCCCAACAATGACCCTCAAGAGTCATGTGGTAGAACACCTACAATATAATCTGAGCTTGGGTGAGATACATGACTTACCAAAGGCAAGGATCACACACCCCAATCCTCCTCAACCCATTTTCTAGACGAGGAGGGATAATCCTAGCAAGCCCGACTTTTGGGTATGATGCCAACTGGGGTATACTCTGCTATACCAAGATAGGGGGAGATACATGACTTGTCATAACAGATAAGGATCATGCACACCCTATGGGTGACAATAGTGGAGATGCCTAACCTACTATAAGAGTAGGGATCACACACACCTACCATCCAAAGTTCCCTCAACCCCAGGAGCCCTCAATGCTCCATTCCCACCTTGGGAGCTCAACCAAGGGGGAAGATCTATGCTTAATGTTCTAGATCAATGAAGCTCCTTATCTGGAGGGGTCACATCCATCCTTCCAAGTTACTCTCTGAAGATGCCCAAGAAATTCCCTTTTGGAAAATCCTTGGTGAGAATATATACTATCTTCTCTTATGTCGATATGTGATGGAGTTTAACGGTTCCTCATGCACCATATCTCGAATGTAATGATATTTGATCTCTATATGATTGGACTTCTCATGAAATACTGGATTCTCTGCTAATCGTATCCCACTCTTGTTTTCACAATATATCACAATAGTGTCCAAGACTTGCTCAAATATCTCTCCAAAGAGCTTCCTCAACCAAACTAACTCACCGCTAGCCATGTTAGCGACAATATACTCTACCTCGGTGGTACTCAAAGCTACATATTTCTGTTTCTTGCTCATCTAGGATATCATGGTGGGTCCAAGGCTGAAACAACATCTTGAAGTGTTCTTCATGTCAACAATGTTTCCTTCCCAATTAGCATTGATATTTCCATGAAGTCTCACATCTCCGACAGTGTATCTCAAACCAAGTATTGACCCATGTAAATATCTCATAATATGTTTGGCAACAACCCAATGTGTATGAATAGGCTTGGTCATGAATTGAACCATTGTGTTCACTACAAAGCATATATGTGAACATGTTTTCACTAAGAACATCAAAACCCCAATCAATTGTCTATACTCAGATGGATTCACCAAATTGGGTCCTGCGACTTCACCACATAGCTTCTTGAAATTGATTTACATCGGTGTGGCCAGGGACTTGCATTTTGTCATACCAAATATTTCCAACAACTTCACGACATATTTTACCTATGAAAGGAAAATATCATCGGGCCCTTGCGACACATCAAGGCTTAGGAATTAGTGCATGATTCCAAGGTCCATATCAAATTCAGAGGACATCTCCCTCTTACACTCGATCATCAGGGGCTCACTACCTATCAAAAATAGATCGTCAACATATAAAAAAAAAATCAAGGGCATGCCTTGGACCACCTTGATGTAGAGGTTGGGATCGACGTTGCTTCTTGTGAATCCAAGCTTCACTAGGTAACTATCTACATAGGCGTACAATGGGCTGGGGGCTTGCTTCAAGCCATGCAATGCCTTCTTAAACCTGTAAACACGTGTCTTTCGGTCCTTTACTTCAAATCCTTATGGCTTCTTAACGTAAATTTCTTCCTGTAACATTCCATTAAGGAATGTCGTCTTCACATCCATATGGTGAACGGTCCATCCTTGACTTGCAACAAGGGAAACTATTGAATGAATGGTGGTATATTGGGCCACAGGAGAAAATATATCATAACAAGCTTCTCCCTCTTTTTGGGAGAATCCTCTTGCCACATACCTTGCCTTATATTTTTGTTGAAGGTGTTGGAAATCCATCAACAAATGCGGTCTCCCCAATGTGGAGTCCCAATTAGATCTAACACCATTTGGATTAGAGTCGTAGATCAACCTAGATACCATAATTCTAAGTTTTTCCTTGGATGCAATGAATAACATAAGAGATTACACACATATCCTTTGAAATCAACAAGTTGACATTGTGAAACACCAATTGCAATGTGAAAAATGAGGATTTCACGAGAGGGAAGTAAGAGTGAGTCTCTATAAGGAAAGTAATAGTATTATCCTAAGAAAGGAACATGGGAGAAAATAAATGTTTTTTAGTTATCTAGCGAAATATTTCACATAGAAAACGAACATTAAAACAAATACACCACACATTCAAAAAGATAAGTACCAAAGGCAATGGAGTAGTTCAATTTCCTTAGTATATATGAACTAAACATATACCACAAATATCTAAAGAATAGTCTTACAATATTCACAATACATGCATAAAAATGTGTTGGATCAGTGATATTTTGATTATAAGGTGAAAGATCCAAGTAAATAGTTACAATGGCGAGACACTAGCTCCAATAGTGGAACATTAAGTCACTCCTTGCTTCTCCAAAGAATGATCTTATATCCTATTCTAAGCTAGAGAAGCAAAGGCTAGCTCTCAAAAGGCTAAGCCTCAAAATTCCATTTTATTGAGTTATGAGGGTGTATTTATAACAAGAGGGATGACCTTTTATATCCCCTATGACTCTTGAGTTACCCTCATGACTCTTGGACTTCTAATGTGACCTTTGAACTTCTATACGACTTTTGAACTTTTCCTAAAGACTGTTTTGTCCATACATGACTATGTGGCTTTTCATATTCCACATATTACTCTTGCACTTCCACACATTACACATGTCCTTCTCTTTTGATAATTACATCATTACATCATTACATCCACAATTGATGTGGCAAGACATATGCACACATATGACATTGGGATGAGACTGGTACAAGTCACAACTTGACAATGATGACCTCGAATTCATGGTGAGATGACAATTCCAAGCTGCTCTCCTTGTTGCTTTGTCTTTAATCTTCATGAGAGGTCTGTGCAATACTTCATCTTCATGAAATATCTGCTTGGTTCTTCTTCTTCACTCTCCAAGGGGCTAAAAATAGGGAGTCTTCATTGTGATCTTGATCTTCCAACTTTCGTCGCAATCATGTGTCCCTTCATCTTCTTGTTCAATGATCAACTTGTATTAAACGCTTCACAAGTGTCTTATAGAATTGTATCCTTCTCGTTCTCTTCGATCATCATTTTGTGATGTCAAGATATAGTACCTGCAACTAAAAATCACTCATGATAAGATGCCATCAGTCCGGAAAACTCCTAGTCTAGCTTGCTTCATGAAAATCACTGATTGAGCCCAAATTGGGTTTTGGACAAGGAAGAAGGCTCAGGGTTTGTGTAATGCATAGTTTTAGAGGCCAGGAGTGAGGTGTTGATGCTTGTGACTACACAATGCACAACAATAGAGGCCCATAATACAACACTGTGTAGTTGAGGGTCACATTGAGGCATGATTTCCCACCGTAACTATGCAATGCACAATTCAATAGAGAGAGATGGATAGAGGATTGCACAGTTTCACATTTCAGGAAGGTATAAAGATATTGATTCTTGCAGTTGTGTAATGCGCAGAAGGAGACTGGTTGGGAGGTAGTATTTCACAGTTTTTGACGTCAGGAGGTAGTTATTGGGAACTGTGACTGCACAATGTGTAGTCCTTGGAGGCAGTAAATGCGCATTTCACAGTTCCAGGAGGTAGAGATGCATGCTTGAGGCTTGAAACTACGCAATTTGCGGTTCATAGGGGAAAAGTGAGCTCAGGTTGGTCAAACATGAGATCTTCTGGAACTTGATTAAGTGTGGGATAAGTGTGGCAAAAATGAAACCAAGGGTTGAATTGAACATTATCAAACACTTAACACAATCGACGACACACACTGAAAACTCAGTCACTCAAAATCAACATTATCCCCTTAATGCAACAATGAAACAACATTCTCCTCCAAGTGTGACACTTAGAATACACTTTGCGACAATAGTGACGACACTAGTGAAACAACGCTCAAGAATTGGGGAGTGTGTCTAATGCATGTGTGTATGATGAATAGGAAACAATAGTGTAGGAGAGCATCAGAAATATCCTTTAAGAATGTACAAATGACTCCCTTTGACGAAATGCGACACTTTCCTAACACCGAGCAACACTTGAGAAAGTATGAGAAAAGCACAAATGACACTCACAAAATCTCGAAGAAAGTGAAAACAACACATGTCAAAGGAAATCTAACATGAAAAATCACTTGTTAAAGTGAAATCAAGAAAACAATATGGTCGCGGCTGTGAAAGAGACATTTGCGAAAACAAAGGTGCACCAAAGCAACATTTGAGAAAACTCACCGAATAATAATACAATTACAATCAAAGTGAGGGAGACTATCAATGGAGAGCGTGCACTGACTATCGACAATTGTTGCATAATACACTATGCTTATGGATTACGTAGTCACTTTCACTAGTGATTGTGCAAGGCTTACCTTCAAGAGTTTCACAATGCCTATGTAAGCTTGCATTGTAAGAAGTGAAATTGTGAATTCTTCGAGAACCGAGCATGCATAAGAAAGTGACTTTGACACTCGAAATTTGAGGGAACATCAACCAACCATGAAGCAGATATGAACGATCAAGGAATGGCAGATCCTAGGATCATAAGTAGGCTCCAAAATTCAAGCATAAACAAACTTTTGGAGGGTTTTTGTGGTAGCGACAACATTTGGTGACACACTGTTAGAACTCCGACTTCTCCACTTAGGTTTTACCTTTAACTGCAAGGTATCATTATTTCAAGAAGTATTGATTTGCCATGAAGATTACCTCGAATTTTCTACTTATTGCCAACAAAGATATCGTCGCTTTTGTTCCTTTCTCAACTTAAAACAGATCAACATAAGACTAGTCACGACTCAGCTATTTCGATAGGGGAGAAGGATAATAAGTATATTGAGTGTCTAATATTCAGAGTTAAGCACATTCCCCAATGTTTCTCTGCTACCAGCGAGCCTATTCAGTACCCTGGCGGAGTCACCTCAAGGAATAAAAAACATCGCTTCACTTTCAGCGAGCCTATTCAATGCCTTGATGAAGTTTTTGGCTTCACCTATCTACGCAGGAAGCTTTTCTATTCTTCACCTCTTTATTTAGTTACTAATAGAATGTGAAAATACACAATTATTTCGACGGTGGAAGAGGGATCCCAACTTATTGAGATCAGAATAGGTTGGTTCCTTGTTTAAGGGATTTGAAAGATTATTGGAGTTAATATGTTTATTTAAAGTTTTTCTCCTTTCCCTTCTCTACTGGAGTTAGAATGAAGATCCTAAGAAATATACAGGCTTCATAGTTTGACCAAAGGATTCTCATCTAGAACAAATCGTATTTTCCTTGCAGACTTCATTGAATTTAGAGACATGTAAACCCAAGAAAGAGAAGAGGATGATACATAATCCAAGGATTGTTCACCATCACAATTTACCTTTTCAAGTTTTTCCACAATGTGTTTTGATCCAAACAAGAGCATATTTCATGCAAAGTATTATTAAGCAAAACAAGAAAAATAAAAAATAATACAAAAAAAAGAAACAAGACAAAAAGGCAAGCAAATGGAGGTCGAACATAAAGCAACATGCAGACAAAAGTAATAAAATAAAATAAATGCAGAGACTATATGGAGAGTAAACGCAGGATGAGTGCAAAAATGGAATCTAGAATACAACTAGACCTACTCCTAACCTAACTAGCTAGAAGGTTAGAATAAAGTGTAATGAGACTTCCATTGTAACCACCATAACTACTCTTTACTCTTTTCACTATGATCAAATTTACTCTTTTCACTGTTAATAGATTCTTAGGTCCAATTATAATATTTGAAAATTGAATTTGACATGTCTCTTGATTGTCAAATGGTTCCAAGTCATTGTCTAGGTATCATTTCTACTCCCTCCACTTATTCAAGGTCACAAACAACCATTATGGTCATTGTCATCATTTTTTTCCATAAGTCATCAAATGAGTTAGTTGGTCATCATATTGGTCATGGAATCGTAACATTTGATACTTTGAGAGTTAAATTTATAAATCATGGTAAACAATATGCATATGATGATCATAATTATCTCAGTCATGATTATGAAATAGGGAGTCATGTCATCCATTATGGTCATCATCATGGGAGTTAGCAATTAGGGAATATTTTTTTTCAAAAAGCATCAAAATACATCTACATCCATGGAGATGTAACATTCCCCATTGAAGAAACATTTCTGCAATACAAATCGCATCATCAAGTCATTTTGTCAAAGTACATATGAGGTCATCTTTCTATTATGAGCCAACTATCTATTTTCAAGTTATAAAGGAGCATAAAAGCATTTTAAAACTTCATTCTATCCTTCCACAAGCTCCAAGAGCTCCTCTTTACCACTTTGAAGATTTTCCATAGCCATCAGAACTTTGAATTTCACCATCACTGCTCTTTTCCACTAGTTGATGTGTTTCTGTAGGAGGTTTTTGTGATTTTCATTTGGCGGCCAAAGGGAGGAAGAAAAAGTTCAATTGTGGTTTCAAATTCTTCGAATCTTCTTTTAACAAGTAAGTCCAGCCTCACAAACCCTCTATGCAGTCTCTTTCCTCAGAAAACTGATTAAATCCATCCCTAGGGTTTTGCACATAAAAAGGGTAAGAAGTTGTTTTTTGTTCATGAAATAGAAGAGGAGATACTTAGGTCTAAGCCTAAAACTAGATCTCAGGAAAAAATGATACCTAAGGAGGTTTTTACTAAAGAAGTAGTTCAGGTTGAAACCATGAGAGAGGAATCACCTAGGAGCAGACATGATTCACCTTTGCAAAGTGAAGAAAAGTTAAATCCAGAATTTGAGATGGATGACCTAGGAGGACAACATGGAAATAAGACGGTATATAACATAATTAAAGAGAAATATGAACAGATTAGAGAGCTGAAGGATGACCTATCCAAAGCCAATTTCATGGTGGCTTTCCTAAGACAGGAGAATAGACAGTTGAAGCAAACCCTAATGCAACAAAACAAGTCACAGGAGCACCCTTCATCAGTAATAAAAATAGGTGTTTTGACAATAGAAGATAAAGGTAAAGCCATCATTGATGTAGAGAAACTGGAAAAGAATAACATTCAAATACAACCTAGGAGACCTAAGACATGGGTAATGGATAGAAAGGAACAAAATGTAGAAGCTCCATCTCCTCCTCAAGCCCTAAATTCTATAGATGACTCCATAGGTGTTGAGATTTCCAAAAACAAGGAATATTGGCTTGAGATAGTGAATGAACATGTGGAGAAGCTACTGGAAAAATCAAATAGGGATACCACCATGCAAATAAATATGGAAAGGCATTATTATTCTAGGAACATGGTTTGTAAGGTTAGGGTGAAAAATATGAAGAGAACTCAAAAAGACCCTACGGTGACTCAAAATGAAGAAAAGCCTAGAATTATTGGCTGATGCATCACTGGTGGTATGAAGGCAAGACATAAAGAAAATAAAAGGAGCTAAAAGTTTGAAATTTTAAGTTTTTGTACACACAATCAAAGGTATCCTACAAAAACAAAGTAACTAGTTGCTGCAATTTTTCTCAGAGGGTCAAAATCAAAATTTTTAAGCATGTAAGGATAGCTGATGGCATAAGGATACCATAAAATCACTTGAGGATGTTTGTAGATTCATTAATTTGCAGAAAATGATCAAACAATGTCTTTTTTACACCTTGCTGCCACCTTTTCAGGATTGTTGCTACGTTTTTGGGCAATTAGTTTTGGGATCAAGTTTTCGTGAGGTCAAAATCATGTTTTTGGATGGTTCAAAGAATCTAGGGTGTAGTGGACATCCCAAAATTTCTTCACAGGTCTTCAGAAAATCTTAAAACCTCTTCCAAGTCATCAAAATATCAAGTCAAAGATTTGCTGCACTTCTACTGATAGTTGCTGGGTTTCTGGGTTAGTTGCTGTGTTTCTGTGTTTGGAGATTTTTCACTGCACGTAAAGGTTAAAATTCAAAATAGGTTGAAGTAAATAGTTGTCTCATGAGTTTATATGATGTTAAATGGGTTTTTTGACGACTACCATTGTAAATAATCTTGTAATCAATGATTTGAGAGATAATCTCAATCAATTAGTTAAAAAAGGGGAAAAATGTTTCTAACTTCCCTAGGATTTGGAAATGAGTAAATAGGTGCATGAATCAATTTATATGGATTAGGATTCAGCCCCTTAAAGGGGAAATATTGTTTATCACCTATATGTGCTGAGAGACAAGTCTAAGAGAGGGGTTGGATACTTGAAGCTCATACATTTTGAACTAGTGAACTTGATTTTTATAGAGAATAATATAGGTAGTTGCAGCTATTTTTATGGTATTCATATGCTGTGGGTAGTGACACTTGTTTTTTTTAGTATTTCGTATGCATTTGATTATCATATGTTTTTATCATCCATCTACATTTCTTCTTGTGTTAATCTCCTAAGTTTTTAAACAAAATACATTGTCTAAATGCTCTGATTTGTTTGAGATGGTCACGTAAGTGTTTTCATCCTTTGAACAAGTGAATTCATTAATGCTCACATATTTCCTTCTATATGATTTTATCCTCCCCACACTACAATTACATATCAATTTGTGTCACTAATTACGCTTATCTTGCCTCATTCTATGTTTGCAACTGATCTTTTGGAATACCTGGCCCAGTTCCTAAGCCGTGTGCTTCTTTATCCAACAAACTCTGATCAAAACCCTATTTAGATGATAACTAGCCTAAAACCCTAATATTCTCCAGTCACTTCCATTGGTTGTGAAGTTGATTTCGAGAGAGCACTCTTTGATTTGGTAGGGATAAATACAAAATCAAAAGTTGGTCTGTGGTTACCTCTTTGATTTCCTTTCTCAGCTTTGGGAAACTAAGGAGTGCTAACATTTTGGCACCGTTGTCGAGGAGTGAAAGGTCACATTTTCCCTGGGTGTGAATGACAAGGATCATATCTAATTGTTGATGGTGGATAATGATCAGACACATGAAGGTTAAATCATTTACCTGACGAATCCAACTTGATTCAAAGACTCCACTGGAAGTAGGATCTAGAAATCGAGATGAGTTCTCAATCTAGAAGGTATGCTCCTTTAAATCAAGATCATGTTCCACGATTTCCAAATCATATTCCTTAGGTATATTGGAAAACATACTTACCAAAATTCAGAGATGGAAATAGTGATGATGCTACGCTTCATTTAATAAGATTTCATATGCATGTGCATAAGCTGATGATTAATTTTTATGAAGATGTTGATTATGAAATTAGAAGAAAGAGCACTGTCTTGGTATGAAAGCTTGCCTCCTACTTGTATTTATTCTCTCAAGGATTTTCACTCAGTATTTTTTGAGAAGTATAGAGAAACCTATCCTTCTTTGCTTTTGATTGAGTATTGTTGTGATCACTTTGAGAATTTTATTCAAGAGGCGGGAAATTTCTTATGAAGATGAAGAGTTTATGGATGATGAACTTTTGTATGCTTTGAATTAAAGCCCTTTTCACCACCATCAGAAGATCATGGATTATACCCTGGATGACAGAGAAATTGAGCAGAATTCTTCAAAATATGACATTAATCTTCCATATTCCGAAGTTGATGATAATTTGTAGTAGTATTTCCAATCTTCAAGCGATCAAGATATATATGAATACGATATTTATAGCTTCCCTTCATTCCTTTCCTCTTTTGAGTTTTTAATTCAGGAGGAAATATGTGCATATCAGAATTTTGAGTTTGCTTGTATAGAAACTCTAGAGATTCATGATTTATCCGTTGAGGTCAAAAACAATGGACAATAGGTTTTTTGTCTTGAGTTTTATGAACGTCTTCAACAGCCTTCAAATGATCAAAATATATATTTTTTTCAAAGCCAAGACAATTCTCTTTTTGATATACATGAAAAGCCACTTGTAGATATTTGTGTTCATGCTATTTGGCTACCTCAATTGAAGATATGCACAAACATACAAATATTGTCTTTGATTTGGATGATATGGAAGATCACATTGCTACATTTCCATTTAAGAGGGATCAACCAAATGAAGAAGAACAATCAGCCATTATATTCGAAGGCATCTTCCTTCTTTTTTCCGATCAACAAGAGGTAATGTTTCATGATTTTCAAGACCCCTTGGGAACTCTAAGTTTGGAAGCATCAGAAAAGGTGGAGTTTGTTTTGTTCACCAACACAGGTTTTGGACTCAGGTTTCATTTTGATTTGCCAGTTACTAAATATTTCTTTATGCCAAATGGAGATGAATACAAGCATCAGTCAAGTAGTCATGTACTTGATTGGTTACACTGGATCTTCGAATTCACTTGATCATATCGCTTATGGATCAGTTAGATTAGGTAAGGTGTGATGAATAATCTCCACATTATAAGCATCTTTTTCAGTGTCAATTTCCAATAGATTTTGCAGTTGATGGCACAGTTTAATTTGAGTCAGTTTGAAGATTGTAGCTACAATGAATCCATTTCCCAATGAACAAGGATAATTGGTCTATGGTGTTCTTGATACCTCCTAAAGGAGCTGCCATCCCCATTGGAGCCGATGTTAAGAGTCTTACAGTCACAATGATCAAATTTATTATTTTCACTCTTGTTAGAGTCTTAGGTCAAATTGTAATATTTTCAAATTAAATTTGGCATGTATCTTGATTGTGAAATGGTTCCAAGTCATTGTCTAGGTGTCATTGGTACTCCCTCCACTTATTCAAAGTCACAAAAAACCATCATGGTCATTGTCATCATTTCCTACCACAATTCATCAAATGAGTTAGTTGGTCATCATATTGGTCATGGAATCATAAGAATTGATACTTTGAGAGTTAAATTTATAAATCACGGTAAAAATATGCATATGGTGGTCATCATTATCTCAGTCATCATTCTAAAATAGGGAGTCATGTCATCCATTATGGTCATCATCATGGGAGTTAGCAATTAGGGAATGAAGTTTTAAAAAAAGAATCAAAGTACATCTACATCCATGGAGATGTAACATTTCCCATTGAAGAAACATTGCTGCAATACAAATCACATCATCAAGTCATTTTGTCAAAGTACATATGAGGTCATCTTTCTATTATGAGCCAAAAATCGATTTTCAAGTTATAAAGGAGCATAAAAGTATTTTAAAACTTCATTATATCCTTCCACAATCTCTAAGAGCTCCTCTTTACCTCTTTGAAGATTTTACATAACCATTAGAACTTGGAATTTCACCATCACTACTCTTTCCACTAGTTGTTGCATTTCTGGAGGAGGTTGCTGCACTTTTCATTTGGGAGCAAAAGGGAGGAAGAACAAGTTTAGGTGTGGTTTCAAATGCTTCAGAGCTTATTTTAACAAGTAATTCCAGCCTCACAAACCTTCTATGCAATCTCTTTCCTTAGAAAACTAATTAAAATCTATCCCTAGGGTTTTGTTGCGCTTTCTTACTGCATTTTCTCTTTCAATAGCCTCTTGCGTCTTTTAACAGGAAATCTCTTTGTTTCTGAGTCTATTTATCCTTTATCACCCTCATCAAACATTCCCCACCATTCCACTCATAAAAATTCCCTCATTTAGCCATTTTTCTTCAAAAACCTAGCTTGTTGCTGCGTTTTTGGCTCAAGCCTGTGTTTTTGCCTCTTCTCCCCTTTTTTCTCACTCATTTTAAGAAATTCCACCACCATTGTGTTCCTAATATCTATCCCTACCCCCCATAATTTTCTCATCATTTTTTCTACCCCCCTTTTCCCTTCATTCTCTTCCCTCAAGTTGCTGCGATTTTCGCCTTGTTTTGCAACTCAAATCCCTTGCCCTTCCTTGATTGAAATTAGGGTTTTTTATTAAAAGTGAAGCTATAAAAATGGTTAAGACCAATGAAAGGAGAAGGTATAAGGGAGGATAAATATCTAGGTATGAGCCAAATCATATGCAAGAGGTAAATGCATCAAAATTTATTAGAAAATCATTTAAGCAGGCAAGTTGCCTAGGGCTTTGTCTAAAGGTACAAGAGGTAGGCTACCATCATGTTTTAACAAGCCTATTTGCCATTAATTTCAAGAAGGATCAGGCAACAATAGCATGAGTGAACTTTCTAGTATCACAGGAGACCATAGCTTCAAAAACTAATATCCCTAATCAAGGTGAAATTTGATTCAAGGGAATGGATTTAGACCTAGAACACTACAAAATGTTCTTGAAACCACAATACAAGGATTATCCTTCTCATATTTTTCCTAGCAGGAAGTTATTGGACAAGTATAACCTTTTGATGAAGATTATCATGAAGTATTTCAGTTGTGAGGGAAGGTTTAGTAGGCTATATCAATATCACATAAGGTTGTTAATGCATTTCACTTCTAAGAAGCCTCTAAACATACCTAATTATCTTCTTAGAAGTTTGGTAAAGATGATAGAGAAAGTGCAGTCTAAAGGAAGAGATCATAAATCTAGTATTTTTCATCATGCCTTAGTGAAAGTAATAGTTGTCCACCAGTTAGCACAAATCAACATGTCATGGGAAAGTTTCTTGGAAGAAGTTTCCCTCCTACCTGTCTCAAGCCAGTCAAAGGGTCAAAGCACTCCTTCATCATCTTCCAGATCACAAGGAGTTGAGTCATCAAGAAGAACATCAGTGAAAAAAGCTAAACCTAGAGAAGATATTTCAAGGGCACACAAAAAGGGTAAGAAGTTTGATTTTGTTCCTGAAATAGAAGAGGATATACCTAGGTCTAAGCCTAAAACTAGATCTCAGGAAAAAAGGATACCTAAGGAGGTTGTTATTGAAGAAGCAGTTCAGGTTGAAACCATGAGAGAGGAATCACCTAGGAGCAGACATGATTCACCTTTGCAATGTGAAGAAGAGGTACCTCCAGAATTTGAGATGGCTGACTTAGGAGGACATCATGGAAATAAGACAACATATGACATAATCAAAGAGAAAGATGCACATATTAGAGAGTTGAAGGATGGCCTATCCAAAGCCAATTTCATGATGGCTTTCCTACAATAGGAGAATAAAAAATTGAAGCAAACTATAATGCAAAAAAACAAGTCACATGAGCACCCTTCATCAGTAAGCATAGCAGGTGTTTTGACAATAGAAGATAAAGGTAAAGCCATCATTGATGTAGAGCAGATGGAAGAGAAGAACATTCAAATACAACCTAGGAGTTTTAAAACAATGGCAATGTGTAGAAAGGAAAAAAATGTAGAAGCTCTCTCTCCTCCTCAAGCCCTAAATGTTATATATGACTCTATAGGTGTTGATATTAAGAAAAACAAATAGGGATACCACCATGCAAAGGAATATGGCAAGGCACTATTATGCTAGGAACATGGTTTGTAAGGTTAGGGTGAAAAATATAAAGAAAAAACTCAAAAAGACTATAAGGAGACTCAAATGAAGAAAATCCTACACTTATTCGCTGGTGCATCATTGGTGGTATGAAGGCAAGACAAAAGGAAAAGAAGAGGAGATAAAATTTTGAATTTTTTATTTTTTGTGCACACATTCAAAGGTATCCTACAGAAACGCAACAACAAGTTGTTGTGCTTTTTATTAGAGGGTAAAAATCCAAAATTTCAAGAATGTGAGGATAGATAATGGCATAAGGATACCAAAAAATCACTTGAGGATGTTTGTAGAGTCATAAATTTGCAGAAAATGATAAAAAAATGTATTTTTTACACCTTTCCTCCACCTTTTCAGGATTGTTTTTGCATTTTTGGACAATTAGTTTTGGGATCAAGTTTCAAGAGGTCAAAATCATGTTTTTGGATGGTTCAAAGACTCTAGGGTGTAGTGGACATCCAAAAATTTCTTTACAGGTCTTCAACAAAGCTTAAAACGTCTTCCAAGTCATAAAAATATCAATTCAAAAATTTGTTACGCTTCTACTGACAATTGCTGCATTTCTAGGTTATTTGTTGTGTTTTTGTGTTTGGAGATTTTTCACTCCACGTAAAGGTTAAAAGTAAAACTAGGTTGATGTAAATAGTTGTCTCATGAGTTTATCTGTTATATTAAATGGTTTTGTTAATGATTACCATTGTAAATAATCTTGTAATCAATTCTTTGAGAGATAATCTCAATCAGTTAGCTTTAAAAAGGGGAAAGTTGTTTCTAACTTCCCTGGGATTTGGAAATGAGTAAAAAGGTGCATGAACCAGTTGCTATGGATCGAGATTCGACCCCTTAGAGGGGAAATCTAGTTTATCATCCATATTTTCTGAGATACAAGTTTAAGAGAGGGTCTGGATACTTGAAGCTCATACATTTTGAACTAGTGTACTTGATTTTTGCAGAGAATAATATAGGCAGTTGCAACTATTTTTATGGGATTCATGTGATGTGGTTAGTGACACTTGTTTTCCTCAGTGTTTCTTATGAATTTGATTATCATATGTTTCTAGCAGCCATCTACATTTCTTATTGTGTTAATTTCCTAAGTTTTTAAATAAAATACATTGTCTAAATGCTCTGTTTTGTTTGAGATTGTCACATAAGTGTTTTCATCCTCTGAACAAGTGAATTCATTAATGCTCACTTATTTCCTTCTATATGATTTTCTCCTCACGACACTACAATGATATATCAATTTGTGTCATTGATTACACCTACCTTGCCTCATTTTATGTATGCAACTGATCTTTTGGAATACCTGGCCTAGTTCCTAAACCTGGTGCTTTTTTATCCAACAAACCCTAATAAAAACCCTATTGAGCTGATAACTAGCCTAAAACCCTAATATTCTCCAGTCACTTCCATTGGCTGTGAGGTTGATTTTGAGAGAGCCCTCTTCAATTTGGTAGGGCTAGATACTAAGTCAAAAGTTGGTCTGTGGTTACCTCTTTGATTTCCTTTCTCAACGTTGGGAAACTAAGGAGTGCTAACATATCCAATAAAGTGTACATCATTCCTCTTATCATACTTCAAGCAATAATTTATTGTTCATTGCATATATCTCAATATATTCTTGGCTACTATCCAATGATCATGCTTGGGATCTACCTGGAAGTGACTAAGAACATTCACTGCAAAACAAATGCTTGGTCTAGTATTTATCAAGTACATCAGTGAACTAATCAATTATATATACCTGGTCAGATCCACTGGGATTGATTCATAACTTCTTAGGCTCTGTTTGTGATCATGGGAGCAGTCATAGGTTTGCAATCCATCATGTCAAACCTCTTCAACATCTTGATCACATAATTTCCTTGAACTAGATAAATCTCATCAGGGCCCTACCAAACTTCTGGTCCCAAATGATATTGCATCAGCCCTATATCCTTCATGTCGAATTATATTGCCAATTTCTTCTTGCACTCGTGAATACGACCTTTTTTCGCAGGAAATCATTTCCGTGGACACAAACAATCCCTCTAGTCCTATGGGAGGATCTAGCAACAAACGAGGAAAATTACATGTAATATTTCCTAACTGATACTAGAAAATGCGAAGGAGGACAAATTTCCTACCTCTCTCTAATGCTAATGCCTTTGGTGTCGACCTTGATTCTTTCGCTTCCAAGTTCACGATCTCTTCTTCACTCGTGTAGATGAGTTCTTGCAAGGAAGAACAAGTGGATACAACAAACATATACAAAGCATAATAGTTTCTATTCCAGGTTATATAACAGATCAAGGAACATTACAATAAATGGATAATAACTGATACATTTATGGAAATAAAGCACATATTGTGTTATTAATAGATGAAAAAGGGAGCATTAAAACCACTGAATGCTTGATGTTGGAAGCCTCCTTTAGGTGAGATTCCACAGTCCAAGCCTTAACCTTCAAACACTTATTTTTCTTAGAAAATTTTCAGAATTTGGGCATAATTTATTACTAGGATGGCAACCAATCGAGAGTGGATGGTGAAGATTTCATTTATAGGGAATGTGAGGGATTTTAGAATCTATAAAAGGAGGGAGGAGTTCTACATATCAAGGGAGAGATCCATGGAAGGATGATCTAGGGCCAGGAATGGGAGGTCTCGTTCGAATCATCAACTACCTGAAACCACATCATCGTTCTCGAACCTTCTAGTGAGAGAAGCTTCTCCTCCATTTTTGGAAAAACTGCCTAAAGAGGACCAACACGGATTTTCCTGATAAAATTTGCGTTGGAAGCACTAGACATGTATAATTCCAAAGGTAACAAGCACGAGACATCGATTATGGGAAACACCTTGGGCTTGAAAAACAAGGATTTTTTATAAGATTTTCTGAATATTTTCAAGGCAAATCTTCTTCATTTCTTCGGGGATGCTCTAAACATGTTTCATGGTGAATACATTGTTTGCGATAGCTTTTATCACTTTGAGACATTTTTCGCATCAACGACACAAATGGAGAAACTTCAGGATATGAGACTGGGAGTGTAACAAAATATTATATAACATATGCCCCCTAAAGCATGAAGTCAGAATGACAAGTGATGGTTGAAGTGCTTTGCAAGAAAAGGAAAGGACTTAGAGAACCACCATCAGGAGACTTGCAAATCAAACATAATACAATATATTTGGCCTCTTTGATGTAGGTATGCTTAAAGTGTAAGAATATAACAATACATGGATCCACGAAATGGACGCAACCATCCGTATAGAAAGGATCATGTTTAAAATTATGAATACTTAATAACTCCACGCAACATGGATTTATCAAATGAAACCCAAGGTCTTGATCTTCGCCTCGATCGAACCAAAGTACAAATCTCACCATGTGAATAATGGGTTGAAGTCGAACATGGTAGAAACTACCTGATTACCGGTCGATGATATAAACCATTAACATGCACAAGAGAAACCACTAATGATGTTGATGGATCTAAAGGTACAACAACACAATTCATAAGTGTGAACAATGAATTTGAAGTTGAACACTTGTAGAATCATTCGATCAAAGGCTAGTGATGTGAACTTATCGTCGAATACGAAGAACCTTCCATTGAGGCATGCAAGCTCCAAGGTACCGAAAGCGAGTTTCTAGATCATATTCGTAGATAATGAGTTGGAGTCGATAGGAAGTGATTCGTCGAAGAAGGGTCATAATGTTTCCCACATCATCGACACGAATCATAGGATTTTACAATTCTAGAAACATTGATTCACGATTGGTGCAGAGAAAGTCAAATAGGGTATAAGTGGTTTGAATTTGCAGACGATGACTTCTCTTGAACATATTGGCGACACGACTCTGGATTTTGGCAGCATTTGACTCAAAATAGAATTAGAGGTCATGATGAAAAAATGATATAATCGAATGAGAGGAAAATGGATTTCCCAAACCCAGCAAAACAAGTAACAAAGTGAGGATGTCCGAAACCCGATATGAGAGACATATAAGTGTAATGCTCAAGAGCGACATGCTGCATTTCATGCAAAATATGGGATATATGTTTCCTTCCATTCCCACCCAATATTTCTAGCAAGTACCTCTTTATTTTTTTATCTCAAGTTTGAAGAGGATACCATATGCTTTACTTATAAGTTCATCCTTCGGATGAATCCATCCTAGTATTTTAAACAAGCCTTAGGAAGGAGTAGCTCAGTCTTGTCATGGTTACAAGTCATTCGTCATTTTAGTTTTACGAGTTCGACGGAGGGGTAACTCGACGTATTTTTCATGTTTAGGGAATTTTTAAAAATTGTAAAAGAAAACTCCAGATGTCCCTTTTCTGTAAATAGTCTTTTGAATCCGAAAAGGTAGAGAAAAATATTCACTAGAACCTCTTAGCCATGTTTGACTAAGGTATTCATTTTTCATAACTAGTCCATCTCAACCCGGAAAAGGGTTAAACTTATACAGACATATTTTCATTTACTTTTACGAGTTTGAAAAGACAAGTGCTTGGAAATATTTTCATATTTCGAGAGTCAGAAAAGAGCTGAAAGATGACTCCAGGGGGGTCCCTTTTTCGTTTATTTTTTACGAGTTTGAAAAGGTGATAAAATAAAACTCTTTAGTTCATAAAAAATTATTACCGTCGCCAATCAGTAATAAACTGTCACTGCACATGTGTGCTAATCAAGGTTGTCATTGATGTCAATATGAGATTGGCCGAGATGTTAATATTATTGAGATGCCTGGTTCTAGATGATGATACCATGACTCTTGGTTGATACCATCAATGAAGATGTCAATGAATATGTCAAGTAACAAAGAAGACAAAACACTAATGAAGGAATCCCTACAAAGTATTTGATCTAATGTTGCATGCACTTAATGATATAGACCTTAATATTTGATGACATATGGATAACTACACGTGATGATGGCATGGAAGATCTCATTTTATGGTTGGAAGACTATCTTATTATCTTGGAACTTTCCTAATCATAAATTTTCCTATGTCATATCACTGCACTATGACATGAATACATGACGACACTATGATGAATCACATGGTGACATAAGATTACATGGAGTACCTCATGATGATGTGGAAATAATATAAATACATAGTTGGAGTCATAAAAATGAAGAAGACCTAATGCCCTCTTTCTGTCCCAATCACTTTCTGCACATACAAATTCAAGGACAGTTATAAATAAAAATAAATTTTGTCACCTTGGAGGTAATCTATCATAATGAGTCCTAGACCATCTGAAAGAGGACTTTTTCCTCTTTTCAACGAGCCTTTACTTTCCCTGAAACTCCCAGCTGTTTGTGAGAAAATGAATTTTTAAGTTTAAAAAATAATATTTTTTAAGGCTAGCCAACTTACACTTAGACATTCATGTCGACCTCCCTCCAAGAGACGTGTCTCTTTATTAAAGGTCGAAATCCTATATAAATATGACATCGAACATCTCATTTGAACCATGAATTTGGTTAAGATTTCAGAGAACAAGTACATAAGGATAAAGGAGGTTGAAGAGGTTTTTTAAATCACTGCTTGGGCTAGAAAGATTTATGTTTTAGGGTTAAAACATCTTGAGGACAGTTAAGGATATATTTGGGAAAATATATTTATACTTTTTTTCAAACTTGGACTTGAAGAAAACTACCATAACTGTGGTAATACAACTTTTTTTCCAAATTTGTGAAAAGAAAGTGTGGTCAGATAGTTTTCTAGAGGACTCTAATATATCACAGTTTGGACTTCTATTTTGGATCATCTTTGGTTGTTGGTTTTCCACTGAGCATACTATTCGAGGAGGGCTATAGTCTTAGTCACATTTGTGAGGAGTCACGGGTATGTTTGTAGAACTAAAAATAGTCCAGAACTTAAGCACATTGGAGCAACACTAAATTGGAAGGCAGTTGCAACAGTTAGGAGGCAGTTTGGAGGAGTTTAAGTATGATGATGTGGACAATCATCTTTCCCTAACCATTCAACCCAATCTACAACAAAAAGGCACCAGATTCAAATATTTACAGAGCAGTCCCTTTGACATAGTGTTGGAACATTTTGGAATTATAATTAATCTTAGTGACCATTGTTTGAAGCCTTGTTGAAGCAGTTCTTGAGAGAGCATTTTTTGTAATTGCATTCAATAATTTTGGAGAAGAAGTTGGAATACCTTTTTGAGCGCTTAAAATACTTGTTGTAGACCCTTTTTGAAGCAGACTTGTTGTAGACCCTTTTTGAAGCAGCCATGTGAGCAAACTTCTAGTTTTTTGGATATGTGACACTTTATTGGGATTTTTTGGGTATCTCTTGAGAAGAATTTCATTGAGCATCGTTTAGAGGAACCTTGGAAATATTTTTCTTGAAAAGGATCATTGTAAAGTAGTCCTTTAACCCTTGAAGAGGTATTGAAGACTTGATATAGGGAAAAAAACCTAGAGACATTCTTGAAGACATTATTATGCATTTTTGAAGATCCATTGAAGAAGCCCTTGTAGAGGCTTAGACCAGGTGCAGAATTTGGACTGCCTATTAAAGACACCTTGAAGGATACTTGAAGATATTTGGAAGACTTATAAAAGCTGGTCTTGGAGATATTATTGGAGACCATGATGTGTTGAAGCCATCATGAGGTGACTTTGGAGATATTTGGTTGAGTATCATGAAGAGTAGTGGTGACACCTTCATGCTAAGATAATGTTTTCATTGATGAAGTTATTTGGAGAAGGCATTGTTGAGAGTGAATATATTGTCAGGGTAGATTGCAGAAGAGATCGGGAACCTTGAAGATCATTAAACTTATCTTGACAAATCGAAGTAGTGGGTTGGAGCCCTGAAGGATAGGTGTCTTCAAGAATACCGGGTTAGTTCCTGTACCATAGATAGGGTTGGAGCCTCAAAGTGGCACAGTTGGAGCCTTGGAAGATGGGGTTGGTGCCCTAAAGGTTAGAGCCTCATGAAGTCCAAGTAGGTGCTCGGAAAAGTACAAGTTGGTGCCTAGAAGGATTGAATATTGGTGTCTTCATCTAGGGTTGGGCCCTGCACTATTGTATTGGATTTATTGTAAAGAAGATATTATTAAAAATATTTATTCTTATTGCTATTTTTGTGTTCTAATTATAAGTGATATAATTGGTAAAAATAACAATGGAAAATAAATATTGATTCACTGGCCCCCCCCTCAGTATTTCCAATAATGTGAACAAACGTTACCCAGTTCGAGAAAAATATACAAATTTAGGTAAAAACATGCTCCAAATGGTAAAAATACTTAAAAAGTTTATATAAACTCCAAAAGTAAAAATAAAGTTACCATTTTCATTTGTGAATTTGGAGAGCACATTTTTCCCTAAATTCCCCCTATCTTCAGGCGAGGAGTCTGATCGATCTAGGGCACCATTCAATGAACTATGTGTCAGATGTAAGTGCCTTATCCTTCCTCTGCAATTTAATAGCAATTTTAAATGTTTTATCCCATAGAATAGGTAGATGGGAGGTGTTTGAAGAAATATGGGGTCGTGGGCAGCCAACACGGGATTTACCCATTGGGTTTGCGCTGTCCGCTCTGAGATAAAAAGGGAAAGCGTGCTGACAGCACGTAAAAATTAATAAACATACATGTTGGCACTGCTGAGCCAATTTTTTCATCAAAACAGACAAATTACTAGCTTTTTTGCAAATTTTCCTCCATGAAAGCTAATTAAATCCTTATTCAATGTTTTTGCAGGCTAATCTTTGGAAAAAATCGCTATTGAGTGGAAATAAATAGGTCATGAAGGAGAATATTAAAGGGAATTAAAAGAACCAGACTGAATAAGGGCTCTCTGCGAATGCGGATTGCTTAAGTTCTTCTGTATCCATGGGATCAGAGCCCAGGTGGATTTACTACAATATTTGGTGAGATGGTGGGATGTAGACCATCAGATGTTTGTGATAGGAGACCAATAACTAGATATAGAGTTGGCAGACATATATTTCATCACTATATTGTCTAAGAGAGGGCAACGAGTACACCTGTCAGGTGCTCGTCTAGGAGGGGAAAGCACTGATATGATAATTGTCAGGCATTGTACCCATGGTTCTTGTAAAACAAAAAGCGGGAAGATAGATATCAAATATGTTAGAAATATTCCTTTGGGAACATTCCTCTAAACTACAGTTCGAGTTTATGGGGTTCAATATCTACATGAGGCGATCAAATCCCACTTTCAAAATGCATTGGATTGCCTCAATCCTGCCATGTTCAGCTGGTGTAAAGGACTACTGGTCAATATCAAAAACAAACTCACCAAGTGCAAGACAAGTAAACTTAAATAGTTTGGATACAAATCCATTTTGGTGGAATTATTTATAGAACGGGTTCCATTTTTCAAATATCAATGGGTAGAGGTAGGACCTCCTACACCAATAGATCAATGTTTGTTGCGGTGGGGAGAGTTGATGCCTCATCCTGGAGGTGGGAGAAAAATGTCCTTTCCTTCCGTGTTTTTTGCATGGCTACGTCAACAACTCATCATGGTGGATGACTGGGCTTATGCTGGGATTAATTTTCAAAGAGCTACCGAGCTCCCACTACCACCTAGATCGTAGTGGAATGACTCAGGTAAAGAACTATTATTTTATTTTTTTCTCAAAAAAATTAATTTTTTTTAATCATTGATCCGAGATTACGACTTGTGATATTTTGTAGATGTGGGAGCAGAGAGGCCTCCAAGGGTTTCTCCTATAGTGAGGATATTGGCATGATAGGTCAAGGATGCACCATATGTCGAGGGAGTCGATCCTATGGTGGAGGTGGAGTGCAATTTGGAGGCATTGACTAGAGACATTCTAAATTATTCTATTATTGATGATGTGCCACTTCAATATCAGAGGCATACCATGGGGGTATCATTTGGACTGCGTCGGCTATTGGGTCGAGTTGTAATGGATGTATCATGTTATCATGAGCATCATGTTTCGGGATAGACATGTCTCTGGTTTTCTTTTTGCACTTATGTAGGCTCGAAAAGCCAGTCTCATAACATAAAAAAAAATTTTGATGTAACAAACATTTTTTAAACTCTATAAATATGTTTTACCTTATGTACCTAATGTTCCTATTATGCTATGATTTTTTTTTACATGTGTTGCAAATGTCGATATAAAACATGATTTTCTAATGCATATGTCAATGTATTTATATGTCTTGGAATGTGTTGATATGTTATGTAACCAAAATTTATTTCGAAGAGACGAACACACAAATTCATTCTTAAAATTTGAGGGTTTCTAATGGAATAATGCCTATTCAATTGCAATACAATGAGTTTTGAATCAAGTTTAACAACAAACGCTCTAATACCAAGATCAATAGCTTCTGACAATATTTCTATGAGCGCACTATATTCTGCTATATTGTTAGTTGTACGTCCTAAACGTATACCTTGTAAACTCACTAACTCATGATTGGAAGCAAAGAGTTTCGATCCAGTAGAAGGTATATTTCATGTACTACGACAAGATCCATCAGCGAAATCGACATAAGGAAGAGGGTTCATCAACATTTGCAAACCAAGAGAAACACATAGTAAGCAGGGGAAAACATGAAAACAATCACACAAAAAGACTGCACACTAATGAAACACACACCAATGTACAAAGTATCTACGCAATATTAAACATAATACTTTTTCAGATAGAGCCCATTGTGGGGCTTAGAAAACTGATTTCCATCCTAATCGACTAACTCATATGCACCCTTTTGTAATAAGTGTTTGACAATATAGGGTCCATGCCACATGGGTTAAAATTTTATGGCACCAAATTTATCGTTAACCTGATCGTACAGTAAGACAAAGTTTCCTTATACATATATACGAAGGGTCACATTTTTATCATATTGGGCTTTGACTCATATTTTTTGAGTCTAAGTTAAAAATGCGAAAATTCGACGAGTCTCGTCAAGACGTTATAAAAAAAGAAACCATTCTTCTTGAGGTGAAGTACTAGGAACTAGTTTGACAAATAGCTTCAATGATGGGATCTCACACTCGATGGGTAGAGTGGCTTCCAGAACATACACTAACTGGAAAGGCCTGAATCTGATTTTCATCTTAGTAGCGGTTCAACTTGCCTATAAAGCCGAAAAAATCATAAGATGCCAGTTCCTTTTATGCATTCCAATGGTTCGTTGAAGCAAGTGAACGCAACTTTATTGAGAGCTTCAACTTGACCATTGGCGGAGTTGATCTATCGTGACGTAAGCCCGATTGATCAGTAAGTTTTGTCATCATGTAATTACGGAATGTGAGCCATGGTCAGTGAGTATGTCTTGCAGAACATCGAACCGAGCTATGACATGATTAAATAGGAATAAATCTGTAGTTTTACCGTCGGCATTGTATGTAGGCATCGCCTCAGCCCATTTTGTGAAATAATATATGGCAACGATGATGTATCCATTCCCCCTAGTTGAGTGAGGGTTACAAGTCATGCAATCATTGCCCCATTTAGAAACTGGACCAACGGTAATAACTGGGTGTAAGGGAGTGGGCACGGTTCACTTCTTCTGGTTATAGATTTGGTAAGCGTGACATTTTTGGATTGCAAGAATTTAACCTTTTGAAGATGGAAGGCCAAAAATAATCGACGCTAAGGATCCTTTGAGTTGTTGCATATCCTGACATATGACTGCCACAAGCTCCAAAGTGGCAATCATTTAAAGATTTCTCAGCTTCCTCATGTGTAAAACACCGTCAAAGGACTGAATCTACACCATGACAGTATAAGTTATACCCAAGAATACGATAAGGTTGGGATTGGTATCAGATTCGACGTCGCTTAAAGCGAGATAGGAGATATATGATGATGTCTCTCGTGATGATCGGATAAATCGTTCTTGTGGACAAGACCGATCTCCCTAGTGTCAGAAGACAATCTAGCAACAAACGAACAACTAAGTTTGTCTTTCTCTAAATATATTTGTTTTACAAATAAATGCTATGAAGGTGTCGATCCTACCTTAGATCCAAATGCTTATTTGTGGTCGTAGTGCTTCAATCGCATCAATAATCCTTCGTCGCAACAGCTAGTTCTTTAAATGCAACAAAGAATCTTAAAATCGCAACAATGATTCTTTCGTCGCAAAAGTCATAATCTTTTAGTAAATCACCAATCACAAACAAGAAAATATCAAATAGCACCTGTATAACAAATAATCATAAAACATACCTATCATAGTGATCAAGGAATCTATGAAATAAACGATCAAACGACAACTTATTGAAATAAACAATCGAACGACAATTTATTGAGAAAAACAGAACTTGATTGTATTAATCTTAAAATATACAGAAGAACCTTACAACCTTAGCCTTGATGTTTGAAAGGTCTTCCCGGGGTCCGAAGCAGGAATCTCCTCTACTTTGATAAGTCTTGCACTCTTCCTCCAGGAGCATAAAGAGGTATGTAATCTTCCCTCTCAAAAGCTCAGCAGAAAGAAGTCTAAATCTGAATAGCACTTCAACTCAAATATTCTAAAGCTTCAACTCCTCAATCCTCCAATAGTTTTCTTAACATCAAAATCTTAACCCCTTGAGGCTACCCAATGCCTCCTTTTATAGAGCAGATGAGGAGGCTAGGATTCCACCTTTAAAGGGATAGAATCCTCCTTCAAAGGGATAGGCTCTTCACATCAAGGGATTATTTCCTGAGGGTGGATAGATGCACTACTAAAGCGTACTCATCCCCAAAAATCTCATCTAAAACAATCCAATCGACTCAAAATCAACTTCTTTTTCACTTTTGATTTCGCTTTTGACTTTTTACAGAAGTCCGCAGTAATAACATCGAAATTGCGTTCTAGAATGCGCCTCCTCTCACATTACCCAGACTAGCTAAGAACGCAGGTAAGTCTCATATTAACTGTGTACCCAAGGCTTTTTTGAGTTTTAAGGGTTTTTCCTCTATTTTTAGGGCTTGGAATGAGGAAAAAATGTTGTAAGACTTGCAAAGGAGGCATGTATGAGTGTTTAATGAGCTCATACAATCAGCAGAATGTCAAGGTGACATTTTTTAGTGTAACAGATTGCCCCCTAAAGTGCGAAGTCTGGAATAGATGAAGATGAAGTCTGTCATATATGAAGAGTGAAGTACTTTATCATTTCAAGGGTCATCCTGTGGACACCCCAGTCGGAACCTGTAAAAACATTCAATGCAAAATATATATATGTAAACATATCATCGCTGAGGTAGGCATTCCCATACTCAGATCAAAACTAACTAGAAACTAATCTAAACTGTTCTGATACAGGAATGATTTTAATATTACGTCAATGGTGTAGACACAGCATGGACACAACCACCTGTAATGAATAGTCTATTGTATAAATGATAACAAAATTTCTCGCAGCTTGGATTGTAGAAACTAGATCCAGGGTCTTGATTTCTGCATCTCGAACTAGTACGATTCTATCCATGTGAATAAATGTGTCGAAGTCGAACATGGTAGAAACCACTTGATTACCAGTCAATGATGTGAACTGTTAACAAGTGTGAGAGAAACCACCAGTAACGTCAATGGATCTCAAAGTACTTAGTACAATCCATGAAATGTGAATGAATGAGCTGAAGTCGAACATGTCACGGAATCATTCGATCGAAGGTCAATGATGTAACCTGTCATCGAAGGCGAGAAACCTGCCATTGAGGCATGCAGATTTCAAGGTACTGACGATTTCTGGATCAACTTCCTAGATAATGAGCTGATGTCGATAGAAAGTGATCTGTCGTAGGCAAGCCCACAACATGAAATCATAGATCAAGTTTTGAAAATATATTGGCAAGGACTGACTCAGGGATGGTCAAAATGGAAGACAAATATTTCGCAAATGAATGGTTTGTTTGAACTGTCCTCTTGAACACATAACGACATTGCAGATGGCTTGGTAGCAATTGACCCAAAGCTAATACCCAGAAACCGGTTGAAGACTTTCAATGTGGTTTGATTAACTGTTAGGCAAAGGATTTCCCAACCCAGGTGGACAAAAAGTGTCGTGTTCAAGAGTGGTTAATAGTTTTCTGAATAATCAAAATGTAACAAACAGGTTCGTTTTTCTCTCTTTTCCCCCACCATTTCTGGCAAGTACCTCTTTATTTTTGACAAGCTTGAGGAGGATAACATTTGCTTGTTTATAAGCTCATCCTTTGGATGAGTCCAACTTAGTTTAAGATTTGAACCCTAAGAAGGAGTGGTCCGTTCCTGTTAAAAATTAAACAGGTCCTTTACTGTTAAATCTTAACGAGTCCAGTATAGGAGAAACTCGATGTTTTTCAATTTTAGGGAGTCAGAAGAAAAAACTTAAGAAAAATCCATGGGTGTAATTTTTCATAAATTTAGTCTCTCGAGCCTGAAAAAGGATAAAATAATACGGGAGAGAACTCTATTGACCGTAATTATTCAACGTATACCTTTTTCGTAAATAGTCCATTTCAGTCCGTAAAAGGGGTAAACTTATACTGAAGGGACGATTATTCATTTACTTTAACGAGTTCGAATAATCAAGTGCTCGGCAATCTTTTCATGTTTAGAGAGTCTGAAAAGGGCTTAAAAGAGAACTCCAAGGTTTCACTTTTTCGTAATTTTCAAGAGTCCGAAAAAGTGATAAAAGTATACTCAGTAGTTTCACTTTTTCTGTAAATTTTAACGAGTTCGAAAAAGGGATAAAAATGTACTCATGGTTTTCACTTTTTCGTAAGTTTTAACGAGTTCGAAAAAGGGATAAAAATGTACTCCTACGGCCGACTTTCAATTTAATTTACGAGCAAGAAAAGACGGAAAGAACTCGGCATTTTTATATGTTTTACGAGAATGGAAAATAGCAAAATGATCTCGGGATTTTCATGAGTTTAACGAGTCTTGAAAATAACCAAAATTGACTCAAGATAGGTTTCATTTTTACAAAAGCTTGAAACAGAGAAAAACTATGCTTCAGAGTGGTTTCATTTTTACACAAGCTTGAAACAGAGAGAAAACTGTGCTTGATGCCCCCTAAGCGTAACTGCTAGAGCGCATGCCCCCCCAGCTTCATTTCATTCAACTAAGTACACTACTGGTAATTAATAGTTGGATGGAATGAAGGTTCATTTACGAGATCATATGAAAGACCCGACCTAAAAACTAACCTAAATATACAACTTAACATTTACGAGGTCTATTCAAAGACTCGACTCAATTAGGGGAGGATTTGTTTCATTTTTTAACGAGCTTGACACAGGAAAAGAACTATGCTCATGGCAACGTGTTTCATTTTTTAACGAGGTTGACATAGTAAAAGGAACTTTCCTCTTCTACATGTTTCATTTTTTAACGAGGTTGACACCGTAAAAGAAACTATCCTCGTATCTACTTTCTACAATCTACCTATATAACCTACTGATTCATTTTTTAATGAGGTTGACATAGGAAAAGAACTGTCCTCGTACATGATTCATTTTTTAAAGAGGTTGGCTCAGTAATAGGAACTATCCTCTAACCAACTGATTCATTTTTAATGAAAGGACACAAAGAAAAGGAACTTTCCTCGCACTCACCGATTCATTTTTTAACGAGGTTGACTCAGTAACAGGAACTATCCTCTGATCAGCTGATTCATTTTTTAACGAGGTTGACACAGGAAAACAACTGTCCTCATACCTGATTCATTTTTTAACGAGGTTGACTAAGTAACAGGAACCATCCTCATAAACTACTTATTTATAATTTATCAATCTACTCTCTACAATCTACCTACTGATTAATTTTTTAATGAGGTTGAAACAGGAAAAGAACTATCCTCATACCTGATTCATTTTTTAACGAGGTTGACTCAATAAAAGGAACTATCCTCAGCCCACTGATTCATTTTTTAACGAGGTTGACACAGTAAAAGGAACTTTCCTCACCAGCCACTGATTCATTTTTTAACAAGGTTGACACAGTAAAAGGAACTATCCTCGCAACCACTGATTCATGGCTTCCAACTAGAAGAAACACATGTCAATGGACACACCTTGATCATGGCTTCCAAGAGGTCTTCATCAGATGGAAGAACAATTCCTTGGAAGGAACGCATATCAAGGGACTCAAAATGGATAAGAACATCATGTTCAAGTAATCCCATAGATTTTTCCATGTCAATTACTAGATCTAAGTCAAAGGAATATGAGAAAACAGTGAGAGGCTCGCTTACATCGGTAACTGAAAACATGGGACTAGTTGCCACATAATTAAGCCATGGTGGGGTAGATACCACTTTAGAATCAGGAACATTTAGGGGTGTCATATTATTGGTAGTCGAAACAAGACTAGGGAATGAAAGCTGGTCTACAGTCACAATATTTCCATTGTGAGAGAAATACATCACGCGAAAGAGTGTCGATACGACAGCTTTCATTGCATAAACATAGTCTCTCCCAAGGAGTAAATTGAAATCCAAGGGACCTCGAACTACCATAAGATCAATACAGACAGTTTTACCTTCCAAAGTAATAGAAAACTTAGGAAGGATCCCTAAAGGTTCACTAATGGTTCTATTAAAAGCTTTCAGATTCAACGTAATAGGCACAAGCTGAGGGGAACCCAAAGCTTTCCAAGTAGTTGAGAATAAAATACTAACATAAGCACCTTCATCTACCTATGTGCGGTGTATGTCCCTACCACCAAACTTCACAATGATTTGGAAAGGGATGGAGGAAGGAAGACGAGGTTCTGTCAGTCTATTCCAATCAAAGGAAAAGACCTCAGTACTTGGAGGGGGTTCTGTAGAAACAGGTGAAATTCCCCCTAGCGTAGAAGAATCTGATGTAGCAAGAAGAACCTGAGCAGTATGAAGTTCACTCTCTACAGGGAGAATGGGATCGACCGAATGTGAAATCGAATCGACCACTTGATCAACTAATGGATCATCAACTTGAGCGATATGAGTTTCACTCTCTAATGGAAGAGTGGGATCGACTGTACTTGAAATTAGATCAATCACTCCGTCAGTTGACGGTAGGTTGGGAGAAAGTTTACGGTAACCAGTTGGAAATTATTGTTGTGGAACAGTAAGGTTTTCCAATAATTTTGAGGCTTCATCCATGTGAGGGAAAATGTGAGTTTGATGACTCCCTTTGCATAACTTACAAGGAAACCTAACTTTACCCTTTTTCCCAGGAACCTGACTATCACTGGTTGATGGATCAATGGAAAGTTGATGAGATTTTTCTAACCATACTTCCAAGACCTTTGGAATACCGGGACAATTGATAAGGAAGTGGTCACCCTTACAAAGCCTGCAAGGGTATTTGGGTTTACGATGCATGTTGGAGGTTTCCTCAACACAACTAACACTTACAACCATGGTTGGTTGGTTGACTTCTTTCTTATCTTGCTTCTTCTTCTTCTTCTTCTTCTTCCCTTTCTTCTTCTTCTTAGCCACCTAGTTACTAGTGTCAAGGCTTTTACCAGGTGAAGAGGAAGAAATGGAGGAAGAAATATTAGGTGAAGAAGGTAAAGGGTCAACAGAAGGTTGGTGATGCTGAGATGGTGAACTCTGTTGAGGTGAAGCACCTGGTTGAGGTGGAACAATTGGAGTATTCAGGGCCAACGAAGTTGAAAATAACCATATCGGTAAACCTATTGTAAATCCAGGTAATGAAAATGTAGCCATATAAGGAGGACCAACATTTCCAAAGTAAGGAAAAGTACTAGGATTCTCGTTAAGAGAGGTTCCTTGGTTGGTAAATTCCAGAACAGTTGCCATTATATTCAACCTTGATGAATTTTATTAACAATTTTAAAACTGAAATTAACAATTCACAATTCACACCTAACAATTAAAATTCACAATTCACACCTATGGTCTCTAAAAGTAAAAACAAATGAAATTAACATGTTGCTCAGATCTAGAGTCAGAGCACACACAAACATTAGCACATTGCCAAAGCACTAGTTGGTGATGAAATCAACTTAGTAGAAGTATCTGAAGAGCCGGTTGAACGGTTACCCCAAAACACAGCAATAAAGCAAGTTAGCACAAGTTTCTTAACAAAACCATCTCGATTGAAGAACCCCCAGTCAAGTGAGTCCTGAGTAGAGCGTACGCTCTGGGTATATTGAGATCTTTCCTTCACAGCCACCTTAGGAAATAATATCAAGCTTATGGACACTAAGGTTACTGCTTGTTAAGCAAACCTGGCAGAAACAGTCTACGATCCGGAATTCCACATGCAAGAGGGCAAAGAACAAAGCTTAATCCCCTTGAAGGCTCCTCGACATGGTCAATGCGAGGTTCTGGGCAGTGACCCCTAGGCTCTAGGCTAATGGATTAATCAAGGGTTTACCATTTGTAATTCGTCGAATCTTCTATATTTCCCAATGAAACATAATTGATTGTCTCAAAGGTTCGTGCATGATCTGGTGATTAACTCCTTTAAGAAGCTTCCCAAATTTCAAATGCAATTGTATTTATCTCCTACCGAATTTATCTACTTGTTTGTTTAGTTGCTTTGAAGTTAAATAAAACCTATTCCAAAGCTTATAATCATAGGCTATATTAATTGGAAAGAGCCCTAAAAATGTAAAGTACTAGACGAATGTTAATTAAGCAACTGTGTTATTTAATTTTATTTATTATAAAAGAGGTAAATGGATATGAAACCAATGGTTTTATGACCAGGCCAAATTGAATGCAATCAAATATGATAATGTAATATTTTCAGTTAATGAATCCTAACTAAAGTAAGGAGAGAGTTTCCATTCACTTCCAACAATTACAAAGAATTGATCACTAAGAAGAAAAATATAACAAATTCTCTATTGCATTAATTTCCTTGAAAAACTAATACAAATCAATTCCAAAACAATTTTTTATTTTTGTGTTTTTAAAAAAATCATAAAAACATCTAAATTCAAATCAAAAGGTAATCTAAATCTATGATTGATTTTTAGGAATGTAAACTATGTAGTTGTAATCTATGCAATTCACTCATATTCTGAAAGAAATAGAATTAATTATGAAAATGTGATCTATGCAAGAGAATTCTCAAGCCTGAAGATGATTCTAATGTAATCTAATAACCAATCAAGTGCAAGTAAAAGAAAATTGGGTGAGAGTTCCCAAGATCAAAAAATAAAAACATTAATTGATTAACACTTATACACAATTTAGCCCCCCAGAAGTAAAAGGTGAGATTAAAGCAAAAGGATGCAAAATTGTGAAAGAGTAGAGAAAACGTCAAGTAATGACCAAGGAAATGAAATTAAAAAATTTCTCAAAAAAAGGAACTCAAAACACCCAATTAACTTAATGGAGATTGATGAGATGAAAAAAAATTTCTTTGAAAGAAACTCATTCACAAGAGATTTTTGACATAAAACACATATAGATTTGGAAAACACTAAAATCTAAATCAAATCTAAAAATAAGAAACTTAAGAGAAATCTAATTTTCTCGAGGCTTTAAATAGAATTAACGACAATGGTCCCTAGAAAAGTTCGAAACACAAAAAAATACTTCAAAACTTTGAAAGCAAAGTAAATATAAGTTACCCAAGCCCATACAAATCAATAAAAATCAGAAAAAAAGCATTTTCTCAAATCAAAACAAAGGAAAATCAAAACAAGAATCTTTCCCAGGTAGAGGTAGCGATTTGTTGGCCGGATAAATCGATCTCCCTAGTGTCGAGAAGACAATCTAGCAAAAAACAAACAACTAAGTTTGTCTTTCTCTAAATATATTCGTTTTACATATAAATGCTATGAAAGGTGTCAATCCTACCTTAGATGGAAATGCTTATTTGTGGTCGCGATTAACTTCCATTGCATCGATAATCCTTTCATTGCAACAAGGAGTTCTTTTTTGTATGTAATCGCTTATGTCGCAACAAGGATTCTTTTGCGATAGCAAGAAAGTGTCTTTTGTCGCAACAAAGTGTCGTCTTTTGTTGCAACAAGGGGTAATAGTCTTTTTGTCACAACAAAGTGTCATCTTTTGTCACAACAAAGTGTCGTATTTTACCGACCTACAATCACAAACAAGAAAATATTAAATAGAACCACCTATTATAACAAATAATTATAAAACATGCCTATCATAGTGATCAAGGAATCTATGAAATAAATGATCAAACGGCTTGACTTATTGAAATAAACAATTGAACAACAATTTATTGAGGAAAAACAAAACTTGATTGTATTAATCTTAAAAATAATAGAAGAAACTTTAACCTTAGCCTTGATGTTAGGCAATTTCCGGTGTTCGGAAAACAGAATCTCCTCTACTTTGATAAGCTACCGCACTCCTCCATGAGACAAATAGAGGTATGATCTCTCCTCACAAAAATCTCGGTTAAATGAGTACGAATCCCAACGACACTTAACCTCAAATAATCTAAAGCTTGAACTCTCTTTGAAGGCTACCCAATGCCTCTTTTTATAGTGAAAGAGAGGTTTTAGTTCAGTGAAGAGGATAGAATCCTCCTTCAAAGGGATAATCTCCTCACATCAAGGGGTTAGCTCCATAAGGTGAGGGACATGAACCTCAAGAGTGGTTCACACACATAGAGATTCTTTCTAGAGGCTTCTAGAATTTGCTGAAAGTGAGATTTATTGAGTTTACTTGTACCTTTTAAATCTTTATGAGGTCTACACCCATAACATAGAATGCGTTCACGTATGCAAGAGTCATGAACATTAGGTGCGGGACGCAGACGAATATAGAGAAAGTGAGATACCGAGTTAAGGATGTTTTGGGGACTTTCTCTTATTTTTCAGGAAGCAGCATGAAATGATATGTTATACTTACTGAGGAGAAATATGAGTGATAATGACGGGCTCTTACGGAAAGCAGATATCAGAGTGACAATTTTTAGTATATGAGTGCCCCCTAAAGTCTTAGAAGTGGAATAGATGAGAAGATATGAAGTACGTGCGTGTATGAAAAGTGAAGCACTTTATCATTTCAAGGATTATCATGTGGACACCCCAGGTGAAACATGTAAAAACATGAACACAGGAACTAGAACCATGGGCGGGGATGTGTTCTTATGGCATAGGTTTTGGCAAGAGGGTATAGTAAAGTTAGAGGAAGCCTCGGAGTAAGGATTTGTACAACTCATTCATATTCAATTGAAAGGGGTGCAGGTATGGATGGAGAACAAAAAATATTTTTCATTTTATGAATATTGTATAAATTGAGTATACTTCTCCTCTTGATCCCTTACCGGTGTGGATCTAAGAGAGTGAAAATTATTTTCTTATCCATTTCCTTTTTTTCAATATACCGTCTTTGCCACGAATCGCCTACATCATTCCACCACCACTTCCATTTCCACTATCAACCATGTTTCTAGCCGACCCATCTACGATTTTTCATAGTCGATTGCTCTTTGTTGTTGCATATTTTTGGAAAACATAGATTGAATAGAAGAACAGGCCGGGCTTAGTGAGAATACGGCATTCGGACTGTTTTATGTCTCGGTTAGTGATCGGTAATTGACGAAGATATTTTAACGACTTTGTTTATTAATTGTGAGTAGGTTGTCGATTTTCGTGTACATGGTGATCTAACTTAGTTCCTCCCATTTTTCTTTTAGCATTTTGGATACGCCACAATGTGTCAAGTATAGTCGGGAACCCAACGTGAATCATGGACCACCTTCATGTGATTAATGAAACTTGACATGAGCCTTTGACGGAATTGTGATGAATGTGGTCCTACGAGTCTATCAAGGCGTGAACACTTAGTGGAGAATTAACTATAAATGTATGCACTTGAGATCACATCATTAAAGGAATCTTGGGAGAGCTAACTCCATTCTTCGGCTTCCTTGGGGCCGTCGTGGTGCTCGTGTTCTCACATGGGATACGCATCGGGAGCGCAAGTGGCATGGGCATGGCCTCCATGGGTGTGATGAGGCTGAAGTATTGTTGGTATTATACTTCCTTCTTGAGCTAGCCGGTCGCTGACAAGATTAAAGAAGTTGCGATTGGCATTTTTTACTTGGTTCATTTGTGATTTTTATTAACAGAAACTGTTGTCTTCTATTGTGTGGAAATATTATTCTCTCATTTCTAGTGATAAGGAAGAGCTATGAGAAGCATGATTTAGCTGCTATGGTGTAGGATTTCATGGATAATGGGCTTTGGGCAAGATGGTGGTTGTTACTATTGCACCATCGAATTCTTGATTTTGTGATTTTTTCCAATGCGGTTGTAATTATTTGGTATTTTCATTTGAGTGCTCGGTGTTTGTATTGTGAGAGGGTGGACGAGGCCACTTAGAAGGGCCGAGTCCTCGAATGCTGGTTTGTTTTAGTTTCAATTCATTTTTTAATTTCTCGTTGGAACCAATCGGTCTTTGACTCACCCACATGTTCGAGTTGAACAAAATGCGGCTTTCGGTAGGAAGATTTGTTGTTGGGTTGTGGTGTTGTGAGCATGGTCTTGTGTAACAAAGAGGTCGATGAATTATTGAGTCTTACCTTGCGAGGTGTTAGATGAGGTGCGGAAGCACGCGAAGTTGTTGGGAGGATTCAAGATTCCTTTTTCTCGGGATCGGCTTTGGTTCAAGGTTGAACACATTTTCTAGCATGGTCTCGTGGCACAACATTAAAGTGAGTCGAGGGCGGTATGGTGGCTTGCCCTCGACATGATTATGTTTCCATACGGTAAAGATGAAATTAAAAGTTCCAACATATTTTCTTTGATGAAACAAATTGTCTTCGTGAATTATTTTTCTTTCATGTTAAGGCCAAGTCAACCTAACATGTAAATGAAATTATGTAAATTTGGTTAAAAGAATAAGATGTTGTATTGTTGTGACATTTAGCTTACAGCAAACTATTGTCATGAGTGTGAATCTATGTTAGAACCTCCAGTCAACAATAAATTTTATTTTGCGGGGAATGATTTACTAACGGATATGATGAAGACATGATAATGAAAATGACATAAAAGGATAGTGCTTGGAAGTACATCATAGATTGGAGGATGATTGAGTTTGTGTGTACCCGGTGTGATGGAAATAGATGCGCATGTTCAATTCCGAGGATATTAGCTTAACAATGGGTCTTAGTTTTGCGGCATGTCGTGACATGAGGAGGGATGCTTGAAGCGATTCTGAGCCAATCTTTTGTGAATGGGGAAGTGACATTATGTTACAAGAAATTGGATAATGAAATAGAGAATTTTGTGTGTAAAATCGTTGGGTACATGCATGTTGACGGTGGTGTGGATGACGGAGGATCGGTGGGGGTGGAGTCCTGGATTATTGTTTTTTTTTTAAGAAAAATTGTGTCTTCGTGAGGCCGTGAGTGCCTATGTCTAGATCATCGATCTTTGGAGATACCTTTTTATTAGTCAGGTTGAAAGTTTTCAATCAAGTTCTTCATTAGTGAACCCCTCGAGTATCGTTGGAGAAAAATGGTTGTTGTTATGCTTGGGAAATAATCATCTTTGGGCAGAGATAGAGAAATTAATGCGAATATTTTATGTTTTCTATTTAGATTTCCTTGGAATCATGTTTAAATTTATTAATACCAGCCAGGCCTAGTAAACTTAATGTAGGTAAAGTTACTTTGTTGGGAGTCACAACTCTAACAAATCACGGGTTAAGCATGGAGTTCAGAATTTATTTGTGGGAACAAATATGCCAGATGTGAGCAATGAAAGGGTAATGAAGCAACAACAACTATTATGATGGAAAAAAATTAAATGTTTGTTTGAGTTAGTGTGGGTTTGTGGGATAGACTCCTAGAATGTTATAAACAAGTCTAGGAAAATTGTTGTAGTGGTCATGTTATGTACTGGAAACTCCAAAGTTGAAGTATGGAATGTAAGCCTTGTAAAAACGTGTGTAAGTTCATTGGTAATCTCAAAACCACCTTGTAATGGTTTATGGTTGGCAGAAAACCATCTCCCTGACCCGGTTGAGCGAGATCGAGTTGCGAGATATTCTGGTGGTGGCGAGATCAAAATTCTGGTTACACAGTGGTGGTAGGTGGAATTGCAGATTTTCCCGGTGGAGCGGATCGGAGGTTATGGGTACACGGTGATGGCAAATCGGAGTTTTGGATTTTCCCGGTGGTGTATCGGAGTTGCGGATTTGCTCGGTGGTGGCAGTGCAGTTTTCACGGTGGTGGTAGATCGAGAGGTGGGGACATATTTGTTGAGTTACACATGCGATTCTCTTGAGTGGTGGTAGATTTGAGTCGCATACACGGTTGTTGGAGGTTTTCACATGTGATTTTGCCGGTGGTGGTGGATTTGTAGATACAGTACATATATGCGGTGATAATTGTTGACGGAATCATGTGTGAAGGACATCCTACGGGGCCATGTACGGTTGGTGCCCATGCATTCGGGTGGATGGTTGCTCCTTTATATGGATGTCGACATATCGTGTTATGTTTGACCACTATGACTAGACTTTGTGAATTGATATCATGACAAACTGATCATTAAGGGAGGGAGTTGGAATATGTAATTCCCTACTTGTACGTAGATTTGTAACTCTCTATTTGAGGGTCTATTCCTACATCATAGAGGTAGCTAGAACTATATTTATTCCTAGTTGAGTGTGTGGTTGAGGTAATCTATCAACCACATTATTGAACATCAAGATATATTTCCTATCCACAAGCTATCTCATGTATAAATGTGTGTAATCTCTTTGATTAATTAATAGAGTTTGTGAATTGAAGTTTTCTCTATTTATTAACCCCAACAGGAGACCCATAAGTAGACGAGGAGCTTGGCCATTTCATCAAATATTGATGAGAATCTTGTATTAGGAGTTGTTTCTTCCATCTTTGAATTTAAGAAAACCTCCTCCTAATGTTGAGAAATGAGGAAGGGTCATCGATCATACATCATCGATAAGCCTTAATATATACCTGCGAATACGAGAAAATATGCTTACACTCAAAACATATCCGTGTGACTATTTTCACCATGTTATTAATACTTTAGTCCATGCATCAAATCCAACTAATAATGATTCTTCTTAAGTAACGAAATATATCATCATCATACATCATATTATAATCATCTATCATGAATTTCCTTGGTCAACTGACTTTGAAATGGTGATCTTTTCTTGAAATATTCTATAGCTCTCTTTGAATTCTTATGTCGGTTGGTCATCTAGCTTTCAACGAAGAGCTTGCTAAATAATTTGTGCAACATAATTCGCTAATCAATCCAATATAAGTTATCTTATCAACCAAACATATGTATAAATATTACCATTTATATATGAAGAAAATTGAAAAGTGTATTTTCTTTACTTGTATGAATTATATCGTCTTCCTTCCAAATTCTTAGGCGGGGAAATATAATCATAAACTGTGTAAAGACAAATAATCTTTGGTACATTAGGAATGTCCCAGGGCCAAATAATCTCTTGAGCTGAGCAATTTACCAGGTAATTTTCCTAACCTTCTCGAGAAAAAGTAGTGCGGTCATACTGTCTCTTGTCATGGAGATAAATAGTGGTGATATTTTGGACAAACTAGATCAAAAATATCAATAGATGTTTGGGTCATATCGTTAATAGAACATATTAATTTATGTTGTATTCGAGAGACTCAGCAGAGATGGTAATGTTTTCTCTTTGTTATCTATAAATTGGGTCATTGCAACTAAGATATGCACAACCACATCCTTACGCCTTAAAAAGGCACCGCAATGGGATGTTAAATATCTTATAACTATTCTACTTCCAAGACTAAAGACATAAAAGGTACTTCATCCTTATCCAAAGATACCAAAGAAAATGGTACTCGAGATAGATCCATGTGGCTTCTTCATAGAAGTTGACATTTAAAATATGACAATTTTTACTTTTCTTAGAATATTTTAGTTGCTGAAATATTTCTTTAATGATAGCTTTAAGACAAGAAATTACTAGGGAGATCGAGTCGGGAGATATTTTCCAAATATCATAGAATGCCTCAATACTACTATAATATTGAATTATAAGCATTTGCAAAAATATTCCCTCTTATATGGAATAATTTTCTAATGTAGTTTTCTCATTACAGGGCCTCAAACATATATTTTTTTCTCAAGTAAACAGTGGAACAAGGACCCCTTATGTAGAAAATTCTCTAGACTTCTTCTTTGTCATTGACTTAAGTCAGCCATAAGAAAAAAATATTAAAACCTTCATATGTTGAAATATTTCCCTCACCATTTTTGAAAAAAATAGGTCATTATTATACCATACTTATTTTCTACATATAAGGATGCTAAGGAATAAGCCCTAATCCATATGATGATTCAAATCGGGGATCATTATATGAAAATACTTTTCATTCTATAGTACATACTATGGTATTTACTTTAAGAAAAGGACTGCGACCCTTAATCAACCAAATTATTGAATAGTTTCCAAAATGGTATGAGAGTTTGATTTCACACAAGAGGAAGCTACATATGACTTATTTTGATGCGATGGATGATGCTTAACACAGAGTGTTTTAATAAAACCACTATCGCCATTATCAAAACCATTATTAATGTACTTTTTAAAAATGAAATCCTAATGGATGTACTTGAATGTTACTCCTACGATTATAATGGCAATGATACCATAACGAAACCCTTATGTTTTCTTAACTGTGTCAGATGGAATCCATGCTTCATGTTTTCAAAAGAGTCTTACTTTTGAAGGTCAAATACCAAACTTAGGTCAACTACATTAATAGAGCAAGATCAAACTTCAAATACTAGAAGGAAAGGTTTTAGTAATGTGTATGTTCAAAAAAATATTATTTCTTTAAGGAGATTCTCGTTCGGGATGAAAGAAATAAACTCAATGGGTACTATGCTTCATACTTCTTGGATGACCAGGACTTATGATTTATGAGAGATACATACTATTAATTGTGACATGCCTAAAGAATTTTTTTTATGTTAAAAAACCTTTGTATACAAAATTCAAGGCCAAGCATGTAATATATATAGGTCTTTACAATCAAATTCACCTCTTGACAAACACGATTAGTACAATTGTGTAGAAACATGATGCCAAAATACATCACTATGGAATGAATCTCATGGCTCAATGTTTCTGCACCAACACTGAATACTCTGGGATTGATAGAATATAAGCCATTTGGAATATGAAACTGATCTAAGAAATATTGAAGCTTGACAATTCTAGAATCAATCTTCGGAAGAGAATGTGTGCAATTTGTTTAGAAAAATCCACAAAGCTCTGAATTAGCTTCAGACTCAACAAAAAAGTTCCTCCATAATTTCTTGGATAAATTCTCAAATATTTCTCGAGAAATTAACAATGATATAGACTAAATGTTAGTTTGAGATTTATTTCTGCAAAAATATCTCTTCATATCAATCAAAACACACCTTACATACCTTGTTAAATTCCAACCTCTTACCCTCTGATGCTCGAGTTTCTCTTAGATTTCGTGCACATATTCACTTATTAAGGGCTTGTATAATCAAATCTTGGCAAGAAGCATCGTATTAAATACAAAAATAATAAATATTGCTATTACCAAAAATATGAGTGATCGAGTTATATTTCCATGGTTTAATGTGAAATTATGACAAGAAGCATTGTGGCAGAAAGCTGACAATGATAAATATTTCCGGTGGCAAGACTATGGTGGTCAATTTATAGGCCCATACTTATAGATAGTACATGCAAGCAAAGTTCTGACTGAAAATTTCAAAATCTCAATTATAGGATTATAAAGGATGACATTCTAAACCCATTTATAATATAGGTAATATATATCTTTGAGCGAGTATAAAGATCCACTAACGTTATAGGCCTACCCAATTTGGAAGGTCGGTAGTGGCTGAAGTCCTTGTGTGTTAATTAAGAAATTTCCAGAAAGTAATTTAGCTAGTAAAAAGCAAAAGGCACCACATTAGAGCTCGTGTCACGCAATATGGAAAAAAAAATCTTTTAATGTATGTTAAAAATATGGAGGTGCGATTGAAAATTAATTGTTTCCAATGCTTCTGTACCAATTTGGTAGTTTACCAAACTTATCAACATATCCTATGTGTAAAAAGATCCTAGAAGGTAGTTGTAAGGTATGCAAATCTTAGAAAACTACGGAGTTGGAAGCTCTTAGGTGTGGTTTAATGCGGGACTAGAAATGGCATGATTCACTCTTCCATGGGCGAGGTGTTTTGGTAAAGGAAAGCTTTGAAAGGGTGTTAAAGAGCTTGGGCCCATTGGTGATTTGGAAATTTCCACTCGGAGGCTGCGCTTGAGTTTTGATTCAATTCCAGATGTTGTTACATCGATTGTGTATGCTAGCTGGGGTATTTTCGGCAAGGTTGCCACTTCCGGATGCGGAAATGGGAGGGCCTAGATTTGCGTCGGTACAACACTCTACATGGAAGCTAAAAAAATGTATAGAGATTGTCTAGTGGACTTTAACCAAAGAAATTGTGAATATCAACCTGCGAATCCAAAGAAAATAATAATTTTAATAATAAATTAAAATTAAAATATGAAAAATAAGAGGGATATTTCGAGTGTACTTTCATCATGGCGATGCAACATCTTAGAAATCACCATGTACGGTGATAAATCATACAAGAAGCTAGGATTAGACCCCCTCTTTCAAAAATGTAGTTTTCCTTCTTTTTTGCTTTATTACGGAAGACCACAAAGTAGTGTTGTATAGAAAACTATCGAATATAAACAATAAAGGTAAATTTGCTTTAGTCTGAGAGATGTAGATGTTATTTTATGAGTTCTATATGTAGATTTGATAATATATTAAACAATATGAAAATATGTGGAGATATATGACAATCTGCTCCAAAAGCCACGAAATAATTTGTTACACGTGTGTATAGTTCCTGAAATACCAACAATTCATGAAGATGAAAGAGCCATACAAATCTTTAGAATTTGAGGATTTTTGCATTATATCTAATTCAAAAAAATATATGAAGTTTAGATTAAAGTGCTATTAAGACCTAATTTTGTCATATCCCAAATCATGGAATTGCTTTATTAAGACCTAATTAGTGAGTGAAGAATTGCAGCGTAAGTTCTTATAAGCACCAACATTGATAGTAAGCTACGTAGATTGAATCAAACAAAGAAAAACACTAAAATTAATTAGAGTGATAGGGCACATAAAAAATAATCTTGGTGAAATACCTTCTTTCAAAAAATTTATTATGTTTTTCTACATTTCTTATTTTAGTAACTTACGTTGAATTATGAGATGGGGATTTCTAAAATTATTATAAAAACTTACCCTTTCTTTTGTTGGGTGTATTTCCATTGACATGTCGAACATGATTTCAATATGAAAAATAAATGATCTAGTGAAGAGAAAATATTTTTCAGCCAATTTTTACCTTTTACATGAAAGTGCATATCTCTGAAAAAAATTGACTAAACTCCTTGGGTCCCGATGATTTTAGAACAGCTCACAACACTGCACTAAGTACCCAAATTGCTAAAGGAGTTCTTTGAAGGGAATATTGAAGATCAAAAGAACAAAAGGTCATAACATAAGTTTTCATGGCCCTAGGAGGATGGTTATATTATCCGAGTGACCATGGTTTCGACTACCGTAACCTTCATTTTCCATGTGTTCTAGCCCGATTTAGGTAGGTTACAGAAGCATACATCTAAACATAGGTAACTAAAAGCATAGAGTTAATTTTGACATGGAAACCTAATAAGAAGGGTTAGTAGGAATTCAATAACACCTATGTTTAACAAGTATAGTACTACGACATTTGACCCATGTGCCTCACACTAGAACAAAGAAAAAGCTCTACACCTATCGGATAAATATTTTCTTAACGAGATGAAATTCCATATGGATTTTTCATTAAGATAAAACATCCCGAAGGAATGACTTGTATGGAACAGCATAGATTAGAATATTTACAAAGGGTTGTTATATAATTTTATCTTGAATCATTGAAGACAACATGTGGACACAAACAAATGACTAAAGAACACTACAACTTTTAGATGTGAGATTTTCTATGAATATGGACACTATATATAATAGAACATCAAAGCTTCAAGGGACTAAGACTAGCATCCAAATAAAAATGGAAATACAAGGTTTCTACCTACTTGATGTGAGCACAAACAAATATTATTGGAAGAAGAAATAAAAGGACCATGAATAGGACAAACCAGGACTTTAAACATGTCAATCAAGGGGGTAATTTTGAGAAACATGTAGGGTATGTTGCAAGAAGAGGAACAAAGCTATTTGAATGAAGCATATACTAAATATAGGGACCAAAAATGGAATGTGGATAATATAAAACCACAAGGAAGGATAATTTTATAATTGTTACTCTTTCATTAAGTAAAAATGAGCGAGACAATTTATTTTAGTTCCTATAATGTATATTAGCATATGAGTAGATTTAGGAGGCTTATGTTGACCCAACTAACTCTCAGTCAAACCACAGAGTGAGCATCCAAGACCAACAAGAAACCCCCTAAGTGATTTGGACATAATGGAACAATAGATTACCCATTTTCTAGCGTCCATCATATAGATCGAATTCATGATCATGTGAAACTGCGACAACCAAGCAACCTTTGATGTGAAATTTGATAACGATAACTCCACCCAAGTAGTGGATGATATTTGCGGCCCAAATTTTCAAAAAGTGTCAATACCAATCTTGAAGATCATCAACCATGGGCGGAAAATGGTAGCAAAAATGTTTATATTTCAGCCTTATAACAAGCCCAACCATTTTGTGTCTTATGAAGAATGGTTGAAAGTGATAATTTCAAATCTCAAGAAAAAAGAAATCAACATTTTCAACCATATGGAAAGTGAAGGCAAGGACAATGGTAAAAGAGAAATGAGTAAGAGCATATTGGTGGTACAAAGACATTTTATATTTCATATCTGCAATATCATGTTGGTGAGATAGAATTTACATATGAGGTAACATCTATATCAAGCCACTTCAAGAATATATAGATAACTATTGTAGTAAATCATTCTATTTGCGAAGAAATTGTGATTATGCATATGCCCAAATGAATTTTTTATTTTGGTATTCATAGGGATTCCAACATACAAAACATATTTTCAATGTATTTATTTTACATAATGTTCAAGGACAAAGGAAGAAGGTAGTGGATTGATGCCTTGTAGTGGCTACACTAGATCTTTTATTTCACTAGTCACTTCAAGCATGCTAAGTAGGGTTGAAAATTAATAAGTCCACTTGGAAAGTAGTAGAAAAATTGTACTTTTCTGGGTGTTGTGCATGTATCTTGGTGAGATTTTGGGCCTCTCTGTCCTCTAGATGGAGAATGCATCTTGCTGAGTTGGAGCCATCTATTACCATATAGTTAAATTTCATTTGGTTCGGTGGGGACGATTGAGGTAAGACTATTTTTGGCTGTTTCTGGATACCAATGCACAAGGTTTCGAGGTCAAAATTCACAAGGGCTCGGCCTGACCAACATCATGTATACTTGACATACCTGTTGAAATATCGGAAAAAGAATATTTTTCAAAAAGCATTTAGCAAGATAAAGGAGAACATAGGAAGAGTAATCGATGACCAAAGGGTGTAAAATTAAATTTATGTTTGATGTGAGATGTTTCATGTTGCCGCGCATGCATAGAGACTCTATCACACACCAACCTCTTAGAACCCTAAAAAATTTCACTACAGTAATGCATGAAAAAAAGGTGGCAAAGTACATCTATCTTGCATGTAGAGATGTTTCATGTTACATGTCATGCATAAAGACTCATATATTCTTCCAACCTCGAGCCTAAAAATACTAAAACATTGGAGATCTAGGTCCCGTGCAACCAGAAAATGACGGCTTCCAACTCACATGTGTGATTTTTCAAGTAGGCCTAAAAATAATGCCCTAGCTCCCCAAATGGGCATGTGATGGCTCATTGGAACCCTCACGATGTGAATCACCTTCCTCAGAAAACATTGGACAAATATTATAGGGTGTTTTCTCCACAGGAATTTTTCGGGACTCAAAAATTCACATGCCAATTCCACTGCGATGTGCGTCGAGAAGGTTCCACTAAATAACTCTGGGGATCAAAGGTGAGTTGAACTCCATTTTCTGGTATTTGAGCCTTTAAAGAATATTTCATCTTAAATCAAGTGAGATGTGTGAGTTGGACCATTTCGATCATAGATTAATAATAAGAGGTGGTCATTGTTTTCAAATAATAATTTATGGACACTATATTAGATATGTGAATTAATTGATCCACCCTTTTTGTAAGGGATCTATTATATCTCATTGTACATGTGGGTTTGACTACCTTATTTTATTAATTTTATTTTCTATAAATGGACTAGATATGGAATATCTTTTCTATATCTAACAAAATTCTGACAATATTTTAACATAAACGAAGTTCCTTACCTCATCATATAAAGGAATGACTTGCCCTCATTTGTGATTGACGGTTGGGTAGTGGAAGTGATATTCCTCCTTGAGACTTAAAGAAAATTTTCTTGACATTATTGGTGTCTTTGATTTGATATGTGATGTATGTTTGATTTAGAAGGCTTTTCTTTTGGTTCCTTAGTGGTATTTAAAAGGTTTAAAATTGTGAGTGGTTGAGATCACCACAAGACAAAATAATTATCAATCATTAGAGGAAACAAATCACGTTGAAGGAGAACTAAAGGCACTGAACCTAATCTCATCTTTTGATGGTGTGACGTAAAGTAATAATGAATCCTCTTTGCTAGGAAGAACCTTGTGACCTTCCCTTAGTAAAGTAATTCATTTTCTTAATGGAATATTTGATCCTTGGGCTGAGGTAATCCTGATAAATATTCTCTAGGGCGTATTTGATATTACAATCTAGTATTTTACCCTTATTGGTTGAGAGAATAATAATCTTTAGATTCCAAACAAATAAAATTTTCATTATATCAAGATTCCACGAAAAATAATGGAAAAATAATACTTTCCAAGATGCCAATGCAATTATCAAATCATACATTACATTGATCATTCACAAATAATAGTGAACAACATGTAATAGAAATGTAACGTATTTTTATTTTAAATAAAGTAGCTCTTCCAAACCAATATTATCAAAATGAGCCAGTACAAACCAATGAAAATTGATAGAGTTGAAATCCGTCGATTCCAAAGAAAAATGAACTAAGAGAAAATTTGGGACTACCACATACCCTTCATTTTATCGAGAGGTACCGATAACCATTTTTATTTTTGGCAACACCATTCTAAACCCAAAGAATACAATTCAAAACCCTTGTTGGCCATGTAATGCCCCATCCTAGGCCTATTGTGGCTAGTCATGCCCCATCATTTTAGTCTGTTGCCAAGTCCTTTCATCCGATATATGGGATTGCAAGCCTTATGATGGAGCTACTTGAGCACTATGTAGGGCAGTCCAACCCATGTTTGAATGAACCTGTCTTTTCCACATGGTCACATGTCACGAGTCTCATGCATTTCATTGGCCATTGATCAAAACTCGATTTATAATTCTTTACATAGAAATATCATTGTTCATAGCATTTCATTTTTTTCTTGAGGTAGTTAACATATCCCATTGCCCCAGTGCTTTATCAAAAAATCAACAAAGGATCAAAATGTTCAAACTAATGTGTATGCTCAACATGCCACTTACAAATTTTGGCAAAAGGAGAACACATCAAAAGTATATTTACATTCAAAAGTGTTCATACACTTTCTTTTTTCATGTGTGGACAAAAGGGGGAATCGAGGATCGAACTCCATACTTGACATTTGCGGGGAAAATATTACGTCAAAATTGAGTAAATTTTTCATCTAGACAAAACCCATGTCTGATTCTTCAAATTAGCAAAGGCATTGGAATCTGAAAACTCATCCATGAAGGAGTAACATCCCCTGGCTTGTGAATCAAAACTAGCGATTTGACCAAATTAGTCATTGGGACCCAAGTGAACATTTGAAGATGGTTATGAAATCAAGGAAAGTCAAATTATCAAGTAAAAAATGTGAGGGGTGTTGGCTGTCAAGCCTCATTAAGTACACCCTCCCTCTACTAATATTTTCTCCTCCAGATGAATGTTGGGGTGTTTAAGGTCAAATGACTAGACATTGGACCATTGGTGGACACAAACAAGCCATTAGAAGCCAAACGAGCCCTCATGGAAGAAAATTGTACAAGTCCGGAAAATCGAGACAAGTCAGAGTCAAAGCAACTTCTCACAGCCAGTGAGTTTACACTCATGAAAACCAATTACCCCCTTTATGGGCAATGATGTGATGCAAAAACTATTCTCTATTGAAGTGACTTAGTCTCCAAGTTGTGGATGACAAATGATACTTATTTCTTGGAACAAATTTTGACTAACCCTCCTTCGTTTGGCTTTGCTAAAATATTATCATTTGGAACAAGAAAGGTATGACACTCTTATGTTATATAGGGGAAACAAATCTAACGCAATTTTTGAGGGACTATTCAAGGAGATATACCATACAATTTACAACAACAACATTTGGGTGGTAAGTGAAACCCTCATTCAAGGGTTGATTAAAAAGGTATGAATTCATAATTGGTTTTATTTTCTTCACTTCCATGTTATATTTTATCATTATTTTAAGTGATAAACATTTTCAACATGTTATGAAAATAAAAACAAATAAAAAATCTACTTAAAAGTAAATTAGGTTTTCACCCTATGCCCAGGGATTTGACACCAATTATGAAGTAATCAATTGTATTATCATTAGTTTTTACTCATCTTGTCTTAATTATGGGATGATTTTCTTTATTATCTATTCATTTCCCTAGATTCTCTACCCATAGATCCAACACTTTAAAGTGCCTCTACACATGTGGGTAGCCCGGAGGGTGGTTGGCTTATTATTTTTCCATGTCTTCTGTACATTCTCGGATCTAGAGGTAGACTAACAACAAGTTACATTATCATATATAGTCATTTACCTAAAATTCTATAGAAATTTACTCATCTCCAAATTATTATGTCTTACTACCAACTTGTCTGATTCAAGATTTGGTGTATATTATTTTGAGTATATTTATGCTTTCATCGATTTGCATTTTTTTGCAGAAAATATATTTCATTTAGATTACCTCAGTAACTGGCTCCAAAAAATAGAAGCAGAGATATCAACGCCTTAGAAATAAGCCACTTCAAGGGGGAAACCTCCAATACATTACATAAATGAACAATTCTTGGATGATACAATTTACAAAACCTCCTTTCTATATATAGAGTCCATGTGGCCATAATGTAATCCTAGTGGGCCACAATGTAATCCTAGCCGACCTAACAATAATAATTTAAGGGCACAATAATAACAAAATGGGGGTTACAAGGGTACAATACTAACAATAAGGGGTTTACACTAACAATAATAAGGGGCTATACTAGTGATATAGGGACCTAACATGCCCCTCTCCTTCAAAAAAAGTGTTGTCCTCAACACTTGAGTATCTCTGGGTGCTTCTGTATAAAATTCTCATCCTCCCATGTAGAATCTTCAGTGGGTAAGTTCTTCCACTTGATGAGATACTCTGAAATTGATCGATTCCATAGTTGTCGAGTTCTTGTTTCCGTGACCGCTTCCAGTTCCAATATGATTTTTCCTTCCTCATCAAGTTCTGGCAATATTGTTTGAACTGGAAGATTTTCACCTATAACCTTCTTTAAGCATGAAACATGGAAAACTGGATGTACTCGCGAAGAAGCAGGAAGCTCCAATTTGTATGCCATAGTACCAATCTTTTGCAACACCTTGTAAGGACCATAGTACTTTGGCGATAATTTATTATCCTTCTGTGCTTGCTTGAGGGACATTTGTTTGTATGGTTGTAGCCGTAAAAATACCCAATCTCCTACATCAAAACTTCTCTCGCTACGATGTTGATCTGCCTGTTGTTTCATTCGATTTTGTGCTAAATTCAGGTTATCCTTTAAGAGTTGGAGAACTTCTTGCTGATGCTCGATGTGATCTTCCACTGCTTGAACCTTCGAATTTTCCCTTAAGGATGATGTTATGGATGGTGGATGATATCCATAAAGTGCCATAAATGGGGTCATTTTTGCTGCAGTATGGAAGGAAGTGTTATACCACCATTCAGCAAGAGGTAACCACTTGACCCATTGTGTTTGTTTATCAGATACAAAACAACGAAGATATCCTTCCAAACATTTATTTACTATCTCACTTTGACCATCAGATTGAGGATGATAAGATGAGCTATGAGCTAATTGAGTACCCAAACAAGAAAATAACTCCGTCCAAAAATTTCCAGTAAAAATGGGATCTCTGTCGCTCACAATAACCCTTGGGCTTCCATGTAGTTTTTGAATTTTGTCCATAAATGTAGTAGCAACTGTACTTGCTTTAAATGGATGAGATAATGCACAAAAGTGTGCATACTTGGTAAGTCTATCAACTACCACCATGATGACACTCTTTCCTTCGTACTTAGGTAAACCTATGATAAAATCCATTGAAATCTCCTCCCAACGTTGACTTGGAATGGATAAAGGTTGTAGAAGCCCCGGGGTCTTAATTGTTTCCACTTTATTCTGCTGGCAAACCAAACATTCCGCCACAAACTTTTGAATATCAGATTTAAGGCCATCCCAAAAAAATTCTTTCTTCACCCTGTGGTAAGTTTTTTAAAATCCCGAGTGTCCTCCTAAAGGAGAAGTGTGCAATTCCAAAAGAATATTTTGTTTTAGTTGGGAATTATTACAAAGATATAAGCGATCTTTGTACCATAAGGAATCATTTTTCCAACTAAATGTATCAGATGTACTAGGATCTTGCTGTAAATTTTGAATGAGTTTCCATACATCTTTGTCCTTCTTCCATTCATCTCTTGCTTCAGTTATCCAATCTGGTTGGATAATAGAAATGGCACAAAGAAATGCTTCCACCTCTTCATTCTTTCTTGAGAGTGCATCTGCAACAACATTAAGCTTTCCTTTATTGTAGATTATTTCAAAGTCATAACCCAACATCTTTGTGACCCATTTTTGCTGCTCTTCTGAAGATAGTCTTTGTTCCAAAAAGTGTTTAAGACTATCATGATCAGTTTTTACCTTGAAGTGTCTTCCCAATAGGTAAGTTCGCCATTTCTTTAGTGCATGCAGTATTGCTAACATTTCCTTCTCATAAATAGGTTTCTGTAAATACTTTCCTTTGATTGGACGACTTTCAAAACCAATGGGTCTTCCTTCCTGCATTAAAACTGCACCAATTCCATTTCCTGAGGCATCACATTCCACAATAAAGGTTTTTGTGAAGTCTGGTGTAGCTAAGACCGGTGCTAGGCACATTGCCTCTTTAAGACGTTCAAAGGCCTTAGTTGCTTCAGGAGTCCATGAAAATGCATCTTTCTTCAACAATGTTGTTAGAGGTGCTGCTATTCTCCCATAATTCTTAACAAACTTGCGATAATACCCTGTTAACCCGAGAAATCCTCGCAACTGCTTTATGGTTGTGGGAACTTTCCATTCCTTAATGGCTTTAATTTTGTTAGGGTCTAATTTAACACCCTCGTGAGATACAATATGACCCAGATATTCCACCTCTTGTACTCCAAAGAAACATTTGGATGTTTTTGCATATAATTGTTTCTCCTGCAATAGCTTGAGCACCCTGTCAACATGTTGAACATGATCCTTCCAAGACCTGCTATAGATTACTATATCATCAAAAAATACTAGCACAAATTTTCTAAGGAAGGGTTTGAAAATGGAATTCATCAACCCTTGAAATGTAGAAGGTGCATTGGTAAGGCCAAAAGGCATGACCAAAAATTCATAATGACCCTCATGAGTTTGAAATGCTGTTTTTGGAATATATTTAGTCTTCATTCTAATTTGATGATATCCTGAACGAAGATCCAACTTGGTAAAATAAATTGCTCCATGTAATTCATCCAATAATTCATCAATCACAGGAATGGGAAATTTATCTTTGATGGTGAGCTTATTGAGCTCCCTATAATCCGGACACATGCGCCATGATCCATCCTTCTTGTGTACCAATACTACAGGAGCAGAGAAAGAAATTTGACTAGGTTGAATTATACCCGCCTCTAACATTTCTGCAATCATACGTTCAATTTCGCTCTTTTGGACATAAGAATATCTATAAGGCCTGATGTTTGGAGGAACACTTCCTGGAATCAAATGAATAGCATGATCATGATCACGAATAGGTGGGAGTCCTTTGGGAGTTTCAAACACCTTGGAATGATTGTCCAAGACTTGCTGGAGATCTGCAGAAATAGATGATTTTGATGTTGGAACTTCTAGTGAGCATAATTGTGCAATTACGCCTCGCTGTTCTTTCTTTAGAAGCTTTGTCATGACATTAGAGCTTATTATCCTTCCTGGCTTCCCCGTAATACCCCGTAATTCGACTTCCTTTCCTTCTGAAAAAAATTTCAAGAAAATTTCTTGAAAATTAAAAGCTACCGTCCCCAAAGATTGTAACCATTGTACTCCTAGTACAATATCAACACCTCCCATAGGAATGGAAAGCATTGGACTAGTCAATACATATTCCCCCATGGTTAGCTTGATATTATGGCATTTTCCAGAGAAATTTATAATTCCTCCATTTGCAACCATCACTTGACATTTTGGTGCTGGGTATAGGAAACAATTTAATTCCTTGGCTACCTTACAATGAATAAAATTATGGGTGCTACCTGAATTAATCAACACTATTACCTTTTTCTTCTTGATATGTCCTTCTATCTTGAGAGTTTGAGGAGTGGTAATTCCTGCCAGTGCATTACACGATATGGTCGGATTCATTTCTTCCTCTTCTAGGGCTGGTTCCTGGTGTATATCCTCTTCTTGTTTATTTTCTTCTTCCTCTTCACAATCTATGTAAAATAATTTCTTCTCAGCACACTTATGAACTTTTATGAACTTTAGTGTATTTTCTATCACAACTGTAGCAAAGCCCTTTTGCTCTTTTTTCTTCCAATTGTTGTGGTGTCAACCTTGTAGGTTGTGGAAATCTAGGCGTAGCAACACTTCCTTCTTTGTAGAATTGAGTGGTAGGCTTCCTTGTCGCCATAATTTTACATTCAAATTTTCTTGCCAACCTGAATGCCTTCTCCAATGAATCAGGTTCCAAAACGCGAACTTCATGTTGGATTTTATCCTTTAAAGTGCCTATGAAGAGATCAATCCTGTGTTCCTCTGGAATATTAGTTACCCTTATATTCAATTTTTGGAAGTCCTCAATGTGCTGCCCCACTAAACCCTTTTGCTTGAGATTTATCAATTGGCTAAAGAAGGTGTTGCTCTTTGTATCCTCATAATGTGCTATCATTTCCTCCGTAAAAATTGACCAAGTGACAATTTTTTTACGGGAGCAAAGCCCTTGATACCATACAAATGTATTTTGTTCTAAATGTAAAGTTGCAATGCGTACCTTTTGTGTGTTTTGCACGTTATGGAGATCAAAATATTGCTCCATCTGTAGTATCCATGTTACAGGATCCTTTCCATCAAACTTCCTCGTATCCATTTTTGGAATATGGTGGTTCTTCCCGCCAACATTAGAGTTTATGAAATCACGATTAACATTTATTTTGTTCTCATCATGAGGTTCTTCTACTATCTTTTCACCATTAGGAAACATTTCTTGTATCAACTTTGTCAAACCTTCGATGTCTGATTTTAGATCATTCTTCATATTTTCCATGTTGTCTTTCATGTCATCCATCTTAGCTTCCATGCCAGCTTCCATGCCATCCATCTTAGCTTCCATGCCTTTCTTCAAACCGTCCATCTTCGCTTCCACGCTTTTCTTCAAAACTTCCATTTCATTTTTTGTTGCTCTTTGCGAGAGTGAAATTTGTTGCACTTGCTCTTGTAATTTTGATAGATCATGTTGCAATTCTTCATCTTCATGAGTCATAGTAGACCCTTCTGAAGGCTTAATGGGTGTTGAATTATTTTTACGAGGAATATTTTAGAACCCAATACTGATATCTATTCTAAAATATGCCCTTGGAATCAATTCAAATTGATTCTTCAAACAAGACTTATGCAATTCGGAAAAAAAAATACACACCTTTTTCTTGCTTTTGAGGAGCTCGATATTGAAATTGGATTATATTTGTGATTGCAGCACTTCAATATTTGATTTTTGGTACCAACATAGCCCTCTAAATTATTCAATGCCACAGTCCCACCCCATATGGATCCTCCACACAAAGTTGTGTCCAATCTCCCACAACAATGTTGTTGGGGACCGGTTCATGAGAGAGAAATTTGCACGCTTTGCTACGTGTCACTGTTTCGTCCTTCGGCTCTCAAATTTATATCCAAGAAACTAAAATCCATGTAATTGCGACCAATTTTTACGACACTCCAATCCGATGCTCAGAGAGAGAGTTATGAATATTTTCCCACGATCACCTCTTTGAGATGTAATTCAAGAGCTTGAAAAGCACTACCTTTCCATGATCATATCACAAAATATTCGAACCAAGCTCTAAATTTTTTTTTGATGATTTTCCTTAGATTTCGGCTTCTGTATTCAAAAATTTCACCTTCTAAAAACTTAGTAGAAAAAAATTATGGCGCGATTCCATGATGACTGTTTGGGAGCACGAAAAGACCTAACTTTACGTGGATCATATCTCAAAATGTTGCGAACCAAGCTTTGAGAGTGCAGATGTTCCTCCAGATTTCAGCTTCGCACCCTAAAAATTTTAGCATCTACAGCTTCATATAAAAAAAGTTATAGCGAAAATTCCACGATGACCTGTTTGGAACGGCGAAACCCTAGAATCCAAAGCTCTGATACCAAATGTTGTGTAACCAACTCCAAAAAGAGAAGAAAAGAGATATCAACACCTTAGAAATGAGCCACTTTGAGGGTGCAACCTCCAATACATTACATAAATGAACAATTCTTGGATGATACAATTTACAAAACCTCCTTTCTATATATAGGAGTCCATGGGGCCATAATGTAATCCTAGTGGGCCACAATGTAATCCTAGCCGACCTAACAATAATAATTTAAAGGCACAATAATAATGAAATGGGGGTTACAAGGGTACAATAATAACAATAAGGGGGTTACACTAACAACAATAAGGGACTATACTAGTAATATAGGGACCTAACATT
>JAXQQM020079329.1:0-15185 GCA_034641835.2 Pinus albicaulis
ACTAGCTAACCGTCTCTCGGTTTACCGAGTTATTTTTATAAGGAAATACATAACTGACATTGAGTAGAAATAGGCATAGGTGTCTTTTATAATTAAAATTGAATTAGAACTCTTGTTGAGGACTCGTATTCTGCTGAAGACACCTAAAGAGTCCTTTTCCTTGTAGAAGTCTGCTTCTTGGTTTTGGCTTTATCCATGTGCATAACCGCTGCCAGATTTGTGCTCAGCCCTCGTGGAGGACAAGGAATGATGCAGGAGAGTTTTGGACTCTAAAAATATACGTTTTTCCCTCGGACGACACCTGTAACCTATTTAAACACTAAAATAGTTGCGGAACGCCTGATCGGCTACGAAATGTCTGTATTCTGTAGCTATTTTGCACAAAATTATTAAAAAAACAAAAACCATGAAAATACAATATGTTAATCAATTTCATGTAACCTTTAAGCAATCCTAATCATTCTTCATTGATTTTAGGCTTATGAAGTGATAAAAGAATGATGAAATGAAGTGAAGGTTTGTAAAAGTGAAGGCAATTCTAGGGCTCAACATGGCCTTCATAGGTGCATTAATTGCAGTGTCCACTATGGGATATTGCAGTGTGGAAGTTTGTTGAAGTGTTTGTTGGTTTTGGTTCTGGGCCATTTGATCAAATATGTGCCAATATCCTTCTGGGATTTCAAGGGAATTCCTAGGCTGACTAGAAGGAATAGGAATGACCTTGATAGCACTCGATTCGAAATAATAAGTGTTCCCTGTTGGCCTACTATCTGAGGAGATTCAGGTCCTTTGTTTTGAATGATGTTGAAAACACTTCCCTTATCTGAGCTGCTCACTATTTGGATTATTTCAAGAGGAGATTTTGGTTCTTCTGTTTCCCCTGTTTCCCCTTCTCCTTCGTGGAGATTACTAGAGTTCCCTTCTTGTAGAGAAATTAGGCAAGAATTCTCAATTTCTTGGGAATCTTGCTCAATTCCTTCAATTTGACTATGTATCTCAGCAAAGGCTACAGATGGTGATTCTGTGGTCTGAAGGGAACTAGTGGGCTGTCTATAAATAACTTTCCTAGGTCCTACTGATGGCTGAGATTCAGTTTTCTTAAGGATTTTGTCAATGAAAGTTGTTCGCCCAAGGGTCACTGGTCCCTTAGGTTTTTCGAGTTTAGGAGGAATTTTGTTTTTTTTAGCCTTTCTATTCATTCAAAAAGACAAGCATTCATTCCTACCTAAAATTTTTACCCCAATTCTGCTGTGAAGCGGGCCAGTGAATAAGTATGTTCCTTGCTCGGTACGCAGGTTCTTACCTTTCATTTTTAATACCCAATTCTTCGCTAGCAGAAAAAAATAAAATATGCATCACTCTCTGTAAATGGATACACTCTCCCTGGCAATGGCACCAAAATGTTGAGGTATAAAAGGTGTCTTTTTTTAATGCCTATTTATCCTACATTAATTATCAATCCGGGAATGACTTTTTTTTTCAAGAGTGCACTCCGTCTAAGGCTGCAATTCAATCTAAGAGTAATGCTTTGCAATATGTAGTATAGTATTCTAAATACAAGACTTAAACGGATGCTTGGAAAATACATCTAACTATAATAACATGAACTTAAATGCTTGAAAATTCAATCATTCACTCAGCAAGTCTCAGTCAAGGATATAGTAATGATAACTCTTTCCTTTAGAAACTGATAAAAATTAACTAAGAACAAGATAACCAATCTCAGAATGTGGGAGAAATAACCAATCTCAGTCAAGGATATAGTAATGATAACTCTTTCCTTTAGAAACTGATAAAAATTAACTAAGAACAAGATAACCAATCTCAGAATGTGGGAGCAATAATCCTGCTTTAAAGTAATTAAATGAAAATAGAATTTGAACTAAATGCTGCTAATGAAAGTAAATTATGCAAGCACTCCAAAAGAAAACTCTCTGCAATCTGCAAACCAATAAATCAGAAATGAACAACAATGTAAATGAACAAAAACTATAACTAGAAGAATTAAACAACAAATTGTATTTAATGAATTTAAACAGCAAATCCCATCTAATGGAATCAAATGGCGAATTCTATTGAACAACAAACCCTGTCGACATCAAACTTTGCTAAGCAACAATCTGGAATGAACAGCAATCAACAGAACAAAAAATGGAATTAAATGTTGAACAACAAAAATTTGTAAAACATAACAAAATAAATGATACAGGGATTTAAGGTTCTTGTTAGAACAGAACAACAATGCAATTCATCAGCGTAACGCACCAATATCAATAAGCAATTAAACTAAACCAATTAACTTACAAATTGTAATAAAAATGAATATGAACTACCACACAACAACAATTGAAAGGTGATGATACAAACAGCAGATCGATCCACCAGGGCCGGGCCCTTAACCACCAGTGAAACGCCGCTGAGCTTTTACTCCAGAATTAAGAGATAGACGGAAACAAGATCTTGTATTAATCAAAACATCAATAGCGTTTAAAACATTCGCTCTCTGATCACGAGAGTTAAGAAATTACAGAGTTACATCGACAGTGTTTAATCATAGAATCATTTTCCATCCTTTGATTTCTAAAGGCACTGCCTTTTATAACAGTTCGACGGATAAAACAAGAAACATGATAAGATTTAACAGCGATCCCTCAGGATCTAAAGATCCTGAGGGATTCACTTCTTTTCACTTTTTACCTAGCGCTTGGTCTTCTTAGGCTATAAGCATGTTGTTCCCTGTTTTCCTTTAGCTATACGCTCGGATTTCCTTCTTGCTGTCGGGATACAGTCTTTTTCTGGAGGAACAACGGTTACTCCTATTTTAGCTCTGCTTCTTGAATGATGGTTTTCTATATTTGTTACCTGTTTTTAGCACAAAAGGCAATTTTTAGTCAATTTTCACAATAGACACGAGTCTTTGTAATTCTATCATAGTCCTTCAATAAATAATCTCTCTAGGATAAAAATAATTATGTTTTAAAGGAAAAATATGAGAAAATACATGATGAATTCATACCTTTTCCAATGCTCAACAGCTGTGCAGCCATATACATCAAGTTTGTAGAGGTTCTTCACACAAATCCCAATCTTCTTAACATGTCCTGTGGCTTTTTGATGAAGGAATCCTTTCCTTTCACTAAAAACCACATCATATCCTCAATCCTCCAACATAGCAACTGAAACTAAATTCTTTTTTAAGCCTGGTACATGCATGACATCTTTTAATAAGAAAGGTTTACCTGATTATCTCTAGAAAGTAACTGTACCAATCTTGGTAGCGCTATACCTCCCGTCATCACCCATCTCGATGTGCATATGAAGATCCTTCTCCTCCAAGCTACTAAATAGTTCTTTGTCCCCCGTCATGTGGAAAGATGCACCACTATCCAAGTACCAAATTGATCCCATCGAACTAGACACCATGCATGCAATGAGTGAGAAGTACAACTCGAACTATGAAGCCAAAGCATCACCTGCTGTAGATCCTGAAGCCTTCTTGTTGTTCTTCTTCTTCTATGGACAATTAGTGGCATAATTTCCATGCTCGTGATAGTGAAAACATTTCACTCTGGACATGTCACACTTATTGCCTTATTTTCTGGTCTCAGATTTGGAATAAGATTTATTTCCCTTCCCCTTATTTGCCTTACTAGCCAAGGCGTAATTTTCCTCATCATCTGTCTTGGATGAGGATCCATCCATGGTATTCTGCCTGAATTATTCTTGTACAAAATTCGACCAAATTCGCTCCCAATCTGGTAGCTTCTCCCTCCCATTGACAGAGTCCTGATAATTATGCCAGCCCTTGGGAAGGCCTAGAAGTGCTAGGCTCACCAAGTCATCATCCACTATAGTAATCCCGACACTTCAAAATGGTGTCACCTTTCTCCATTTTGATTTTCCTGAGCATGTCCTTTAATGCCAATTTTCTGTGGTCACTACTATTCTAAAACATATCTGTCAAGGCCTTCCACATTGCATATGGAGTCACCTTGCCATGGAGACTCGAGATGATGTGATATCGAACTCCCTCTAATAAGATCCTCCTCACCTTTGCAACCTTCTTTTACCAAGCATAAAGAAGAGCGGCGTCTACTGCCGCGGGCCTTGGAATATCAGTGTTGATAAATTCTTTCAACCCGTTGTCCTCCAGAACTACCTCCATTCTATCTTTCCATGCAATATAATTAGAACTACCCTCGACTGCATATTCCAATCTTAATCCATTGAAAGCCATCTTGATCTGCCTATCGCACCAAAGAATATTTTTTGCAAATTCGAATGCTGTTAAGCACAAACTCAATTTCTTCTCCACTATAGTGATTTCTTGCGCTCTAATACCATGTAGAAATTATACAAACAATATGTATACCAATGGATTCAATACGATCATGTAATATACTAAAAAAATATATTGAATACTTCTACAATATTTGCAGAAAATAAACATGATCGCACAATCACACCAAGTAAGAGAAAGAAGAAAATCAATTGCACAACACATATATTTTTCCTGGGGAAATATTGCTGCTCAAAACCCCTCTATATTTATTGTATAATCAACCAAGGAATCATGAAACAATACAATGCACTCTTCTCACAAGAGTTTGCTGCACTATACCAACTATCTCACACTGACCCAGAAAAAAATCGACCAACACTTAGCCAATTTCCTGTCTCTTCTCAGCCTACCTTGCTTGTGAAATTCTAAGAGAACTAAATACCTATTATTTAGGAATTTTAGCCTTCCAAAACTACGCAATACATCATAGGCATCCAAATGGTTTTTTTGATTGCGCTCCGCAATCCATTAATAATACAACTAATAGTTAACATCCCTTTAACCTATGTCTCAACTCGGTCTTCATCAGAATTGACATGCATGCACCTGTTAATAGTAAATCATCAGTCACTTGATAGATCATTGCATGTAAATTAAATATGATTTAATTCACTTGACCTCTCACTAGTGCAACAATCAGTTACAACTAGTTAGACTGACTTTAACTCACTTAATTGAGTTAACTGATTTCTCATGCATTAAACTAATACACTAACTGCAGCTTGGACTCTAAAACAAATATAATCACTCTACATGCCTCACCAACCACCCTCAACTAGAATTTCATGAGCTAACTGAGTCTATCACACTCATTTAACTATTACAAGTGATTATGAGATAATATTACAATTTATTGTCCAATTTAATTAAGGGAAAATTAAATTAGGTACACATTTCTTGTTGAATTTTCAACATGATATTGGGCCGAATATCTGAAAAGGATGACTTGGTGTGGAGGAATTTTTTTTTTCTATGTATAGTGTGAATATTCTCAAAGAAAACTATTGAAGGAAGAAAATTTTGACTGGGTTTTCCCCTAGAGAGGGGTTTTGCTCTCGCATAGTGCCTACATCTTGTGTCTTGTGTTTTTGTGATCTTCATACACACATAATTTGGTAATTTCTTGATGAAGGATATTATAATAAAGAAGTAAAAGAAGCGAACATAATTCACAAGTAATTATTAAGAAACATGAATCAAACCCTAATCTACTTGCATTGATTTCTCAACATGGTATAACCTAGATAAGGTGAGGAAATATTGAATATCAATTTGTTGGCTCAAAAGGATTGGAAATAGATTCTCGCTCAAAAGGTAAGATATATGAGAATAGGTATCAACACTGCTGGAAGCTGGATCAGGAAGGTCATCCACTACTTATTCAACAAGGTCAACAATCAAGGATTTTTGGCTTCTCTTATAGGCTCTATTAATGATGACAATATATGGATCATTGATAGTGGAACATCAAGGCACATGACAGGAGAAAGTAAACAACTTAATACACTAGCAAAGGAGACGTATTCTCATGTAGTGGAATTGGATGAAAACAAAACCTATGTTGTTAGAGGCCTGGGATTAAAATCGTTAAAGTTGGAAAGTGGATCGAAGCTGCATCTCAACAACATACTATATGTTCTAGGTTTGAAAAATGATTTTCTTTCTATTTCTTGTTTAGGAGACAAATGAGATAGAATTGCGTTTGTTGATGGAAGAGTATTGGTTTGGGGGAAAGACTCTAGTATTGATAAAAATATAGTTATTGGAGTTCGGGAAGGAAGCTTATATAGGGTCATCACTCCTCCTCAAGCTTTGGTTCATATATAAATTAGTAATATTGATCTATGGCATAGAAGTTTATGGTAATGTACAGTACAAGGTTATTCCTATTCTCAATCAATTGGTTAATGGCATACCCAATATCAAGGAATATCATGAATTTGTGTGCAAGGGATTCTCTTTGGGAAAACATACAAGAAATCCATTTCGAATAGTGAAACTAGGTCTAAAGAAATATTAGACCTTATTCACTATGATGTGTGTGGGCCAATGTCTGAAAAATAACTTGGAGGATATAGGCTACTATGTAACTTTCATAGATGATAATTCTAGAAAGACATGGCTCTACCTTCTTAAGACAAAGGATGAAGTATTTAATAAGTTCAAGGAATTTTGAGTTGAAGTGGAAGCCCTAACTGAAAGAAAGACAAAGACTCTAAGATATGACAATGGTGGGGAATAAACTTCTAAGGAAATGATTGCATATTGTAAGGAATCATGAATTAATAGGGAGATCATTGTTCCATACAATCCTGAGCAAAATGGAGTTGCTAAAATGAAGAATAGGTCTATTGAAGAAGGCATTAAAACAATGCTCCTTGATCAGGACCTACCAAAATTATTCTGGGGAGAAGCAACCATTACAACTATTTACATTCAAAATATAATTCCTCATATAAGCCTCAAGAATATAACTCCCGAAGAAGTGTTCACAGTGAATAGGTTGAGTGTGGATCATCTCTGAATATTTGGAAGCCCTGCCTACATCCGTATTCCAAAGGAAAAGTGAAATAAGTTGGATTCTACAAGCATAAAAGGAATAATCATTGGATATAATCTCACATCAAAAGCATATAGAATCTACATCAAGGAAGGAAAAATATTGAAGTAAGCAAGGATATCATATTTGATGAAAACCAGGTCTATAAGAAATCAAAGGATATCCCTATTGATTCCGATGATGAAGAATTCCCAATATTCGAAGAAGAAGAAGTACACCACGAAAATCGTACTAGAAATCAAGAAGAAGGAGGACCAAGTGAGCCTATTCAACCTGTGATCATCCTGACCACAAGGAAGAGGCCAAATTGGTTAAAAGTTAGTTTGGAAGATGTCGAAGCACATGAAGCTATGAAAGGAACCTTTAGAGAAAGTAAAAGACCAAAGTGTTATTTTGGGTATGCTGCGTATATGACGAAGTTAATTGAGGCTAAACCATATACATTTGAAGAAGTTGTTCATCAGGAAGTTTGGAAGAAGGCGATGCAAGAAGAATATCAATCCATTATGAAGAATGCGGTTTATGAAATCGTTCCTAGACCTAGTGACAAATCAATTGTCACATCTAAATGGATCTACAATATCAAGCACACTGTTTATGGGAGCATAGACAAGTACAAAGTGAGATTCATTGCAAGGGGTTTCTCTCAAAAGGAAGGCATATATTATGAATAAAATTTTGCACCTACAACAAGGTATACTACCATTAGATATTTGGTTTCATTGGCTGCTACAATGGGTTGGAATATCCATCAAATGGATGTGAAGACCACAGTTATAAATGGGACCATTGATAAGGAACTTTACATCGAACAAACTGAAAGAGTTAAAGTGAATAACATGGAATATCATGTTTGTAGACTCAAGAAGGCCCTATATGGCTTGAAGCAAGCTCCTAGGGCATGGTATGTGAGAATGGATGCATATCTCCTTAGAATTTGGTTCGTGAAGAGTACTGCTGATCCAAATCTCTACATCAAGGTTGTGAATAATCAGCCCGTCATTATTCTACTATATGTGGATGATATATTAATCACTGGTGTGGAGCATAGAATTCAAGAGTGCAAGAAGATGAGTTGCAGTTGAATTTGAGATGAAGGATATAATATTGATGCACTACTACCTCAGTCTAGAAGTATGATAGAAACCTGGGGAGATATATTTGGGGCAAGGAAAGTACATCATCAAAATTTTGTAGAAATTCAGGATGATTGATTCCAGGCCCATGACTACTCCTATGATCACCAATATCAAGAATTTGCGGGGTTCTGACTCAAGTCTCATGGATCCTACCTCCTATCATTAGTTAGTGGGCTCTCTATTGTATATGGTAAACAGTAGGCCAAATATATGACTTTCAGTAAACATTCTTAGTTAGTTTTAGTTGGAGCTTCATCATTATCACTAGATAGCTTCCAAACACATATTGAGGTATCTTCATGTCACTATACATCACTTCCTAAAGTACAATAGTAAGGAGGGCAAGTTCACTAATGGAAGGAGCACTACAGGTGGATATTTTAGTCTGGGGTCCGCTATGATTTCATGTATGAGTAGAAAGCAAGATCCCATTGCTTTAAGTAGTGATTAGGTAGAATATGTGGCTGCATGTGAAGTAGGAAAAGAGGTTTTTTGGTTATGGAATCTTATGACAGATTTGTTCGAGAAGTCTCTGGTTCCTATGGTGATTAACTGTGATAATAAAAGTTGTATCAAGATTTCTGGAGATCCTATGTTTCATGCAAGGACAAAGAATATCAACAATAATTTCCACTTTATTAGGAACTTGGTGGAAGGTGGGATTGTGAAGCTAGAGTATGTATACATAGATGAACAAGTATAAAACATACTGTCGAAGTCTATTTCTAATAAGAAGTTTGAATATCTAAGAGACAAGGTTGGTCTAGTAGATATTGCTAATTGTATTGATCATAATAAGTTGGAAGAGAATTTTTGAGGCATTGCGAGTGAAGGATTTCCTGAGAGTACATCAGGCCAAGACTTTATATTGATGTTTGGTAGGGAGGGTGGAATTGGTTGTATGCACACCTAGATCCTTGGGATGGTGGTTAGTAAGTAAGCCTGATGGTACCTAGAGAGGTTGAAACTTTATTCCACCTTAGTCCCACTTGGATAGATTTCCTTGGTGAGGAATCTAGTCCAGGGAATTACAACTCCTAAACTGTTGAGAGACCAATGGATATATTTATTTGGTCAGGAATATAGTCCATGGTATTGCAGTGCCTAAACCCTTCATAGTTCATATAGTTTGAGATCTTCCATTGTATTTGTATATTGTGAATACCTCCCTAGTTAAGAGGGAGTGTTGAAGAATGTAACTAGGTTCGGTCTTCATAAAATGTATTTTATTCATTATGTAATGTATTTGTCAAAAGAATAAAGAAAATAATTTTTTTTATTGTAACAATGACTCATTAAAGAATGGATTTCATGCTTGGGTCATCATTATTGTTATGTGGAATTATGAATTACGGATAAAACACATTCCCTAAATGTGGTGTTATGCATTTAGAATAACATATCAGAGACTTTGACACTTTCTCTAAGAGTAAATAAACACACAAAAATATTAAGGAACTTACTTGTGATGCAAGCACTTCCTATTCTCCTTATGTCGCTCTTGCTGTAGCTTCCAATCCAAATTTGATTGCCAGACTAGTTCCTACAAGTATAAACACTAATCAACAAAGAGATTACAATATACAGATGGTTGTTTATCTTAATCATTTAAATTGATGAAACATGAAGCATATACATCAGCTAAGAATCCATGATATGAAAGGTAGAAACATAAATAGATACTTATGTGGGAAAATGAACATCAATATTTATTAATGGATAGAAGGGGGAGGGGGGGGGGGGTTACAACCAGTGATTGATTTGATGTCACCAGATCCAGCATTTATCCCAACCTCATCAAAATAAACATCTCACCAACATCATATCACTCAAATCACACACTCAATTGAGAATCCAAAAAGATTTCTTTACCAAATTTCTTCCTTCTCAAGAACTAGGATCTGTGCTCAATTTATAGAGCAGTTGAAGGTAGTTTCTCAATCAATGAATTTCTAATAATAGGAAAGACATGTTACCAAGCTCAGAGGTGTTATATGGACACATGGATTCAAATTTTGACACATATGGAATCTTCTAGAAGGCACTAGCCATGTGGAGATTCTGGAACAATGAGAATTTCGCTCCCATTTGACCAACACACTCTTGAATGTCGAGAAGTGCGTTGCAGAGCACCCTTGAATGGAGGTAACTGCATATGTAAATCAGTTAGTCCCTTGAGAAGCGACGTTGGTGAGCTCATAGGTGATATAACATGTACTTCAAATCTTCGAAACTTTGCAATGGAAGTCATGGATGATTTGTTCTTGTTCTTGTCTTAGGGCATGTAGCAACTAAAATGATAGGGAATGATAGACCCTATTTTATTGGTTTTGGGGATGATTTCCAGTTTAACCAGGTCATCGGGAATGGTGCCCAAATTGACCTATAACAGTTGCCCCCTAAAGCATGAAGTCAGAATAATAACAATATTTTTTGAATGAGCTTTACACTGTGATGGGATGGAACTAAAGTGGAGTGGCGACCTGCATCAATCTTACAATACATTACATCATGATATATCCTCTTGATCACGATCTGTTGAGGGAAGAAATTCCCATGCTCAACACATAAACTATCTAATACCATGTACATAGTGCAGAAAGTCGTCTACATTGTTTCCCAATACAGACATGCCTACAGATATAGGCCCATGTTTGGATGACGATCTGTATGTAAGGTCACCGTACAGATGATGTGTACAACAATCCTAAAATCACATCCTGGATGGCCGAATCTAGATCCGGGGTCTTCTTATCTCGTTCACTCGATCGTTTGGGTACAAGTCTAGCCATGAAAATATATGATTTGTAGTCGAACATGATAATACATTGTTTGATTACTAGCCAATGATGTGAGCTGTTAACAAATGTGAGAGAACCACCATTGATGTTAATGGCCCTCAAGGTACTGCAATACATTTTGTAAGGTGTGAATAGATGATTTTATGTCGAACGCCAAACAAAATCTTTCGGTCAAAAGTCCAGAAGTGAGGATCTTGTCGATGTTATAACAAGCCTCATGGTACTAGAAGATAATGTTTCTAAGTGAACTTCCTGGATGATGATTTGATGTTGACAGGAAGCCACTTTATTGCAAAACGAGAGTTACTGATTTCAGAGACAAAATGTGACTTGATACAACAATGTTTAGGGATGACTGTCATGAGAATGAAGGTTTATGAGTATTGTAGAAGGACGAGTATTCATTGGATGACTTCTCTTCAACATATCGGCGACACTGAGATGAGTTGGAAGCATTGACCCAAAACCGAATTGAAGGTATAATGGACCATAGGTATGAATAAATTGTCAAGAAGATTACCCAACCAAAATAGTCAAGATGATGGAGTGAAGTGTCATGTTCAAGAGCGACTTGCTACCATAAAAGTTCTATTCACTTTCCCAAATTTTCCTTGGTCATTTGTCGATGAGTACCTCTTTAGTTTTTTAACAAGCTTGAGGAGGATAACATATGCTTTATCTATAATTCAACCTTTTGGGCGAATAATGTATCACTATTTAATAATTTAACGAGTCTAGCGATGAATGAAACTTGATTCTTTCCATGATCGACAAGCCCGTTGCTATTTTATGTTTTAACGAGCCTAACGATAGTGATAACCCGATCCTTTTTCATATTTAGAGAGATTGAAAAAGAGGACGAAAGAAAACTCCATAGGCACTTTTTCATAAAGTTGTCGCTCAGATCTGAAAAATTGTAAAATAATATCTGAGAGAACCTCCTAGCCATGTTCGACTAAGGCATTCCTTTTTCGTAAATAATCTATCTCAGTATGGAAAAGGGTTAAACTTATACTGAGTAGATATCAATTCATTTACTTTTACAGGCTCAAAGAGACAAGTGCTCGACAATATTTTCACATTATCAGAGTCCGAAAAGAGCTAAAAGAAGACTCCATGGGTTCCTTTTTCGTTGTTATCGAAGCTTGAAAAAGAGATAAAAGTGCGCTTCAAGTCCTTTATCATTTTTATAAAAGCTTGAAAAATAAATATAAAAGTATTCTTCATGATAAAATCATTCCTGAAATAAATGTGCACGAATAATCTGCTCATCAGTTGCAAACCTGTTCATAACAACATCAAATGGATTAGAAATACCTATTTCATGATAAAAATTAGAATAAAACCATAGTCACAGCAATAAATATGATTTGAAAATAATCAAATGACTAATTAAAAGAATTTTACTATTCATTTTTACCATTTGAAAGTTACCATTTTCATTTTGGAGATCTGAACCTGTTTTTTCCCCAGAACTTCAGCAGTTGATTGGGTGCAATCGGTAAGAATGTTTTGAATGCCCCCTACAAGAGCACACATCAAATGCCCCCTACAAGAGAAGATGCCCCTCAAGCTTCATTTCATTCACCTAAGTAGAATACCGGTTACTAATAGTTGGATGGAATGAAGGTTCATTATAGGGGAGGATTTGTTTCATTTTTAACGAGCTTGACACAGGAAAAGAACTATGCTCATAACCTATTTCATTTTTTAACGAGACTGACACAGGAAAAGAACTATGCTTATGGCCTATTTCATTTTTTAACGAGGTTGAAACAGTAAAAGAACCATCCTCATTGTGCAGTTTGACTAGTGAGTGTGCGTTGGAAAAGACGTAGTATAACGGAGTCATCATTTAAGGAGCTTGATGAGCACCACAAATGACAAGTTATAACATGCATTGACAGGTCTTCTTTATGGTTTTCATTGAATTTTGGAATTTTAGAGGGTAATTTCTGTGAAATCATCGACCACCAAGGAGAATAACTGATGGGACCAGCTTGATATTGCACTAAAGATGTGAATAAAGGATCAAGCCATTCAGTACTCATAAGGGAGGAACTAGATAGGATTCCAGATAATGACATGGGTGAATTCAATGGAAAAAACATAGAAGATGAACCGATAATAGATGTTTTCGCAGCTGAAATAGATGGTTCAGTCTTGGATGCTATCTTAGCCATGGTCAAATGACCCAATGTATACCCTATAAAATTTATGGGAACTCAAAGTGAAACAAAATTAAAAAAAGTAGAGGAATGTGATTGAGGAAAAGACTCGTACAGGTAAAGCTCCTACCGAAAATGAGTTGGAGTTAAAGGTGTCTCGTCTTTTGGTATTTCTTCAATCGAAATCAAACCAGGTGGAAGAACTTCATCGTCAGGCCCGAATTATATTTCAAGTGGTTGACTGCGTGATATGGGAGACTCAATGGCTACAATAGATTATGGAGTGACCGATACAGGAACAACTTTTGGTCGTTCGACTTCGAGATGCAAATGTTCTGGCAAAAAAGAGACAGGATCTGTATCAACTTCCAGTTGAACAACGTTGGGTTCAAGAGGTATGGTCTCACTGATTGGATGGATCGTGACCATGGGTAGCTGTGAGGACTCCATCTCGACAACAGTAGATGAACCAGGATTTAAAAAAACAACTTGTGTCGACTTTGGTATATGTGAATATGATGGTTCACCAGAGGTACTGATGGTACTGGTTTCAGTAGAGTGATGTCGCCTTCACCGACCAGGAGTGACTTTCGGTGGTAAATGTGGTTTCAATGCAAGTCTACGCGAATGGCGGGGAAATGGATGATCTTCTTCCACAATGACTGATTTATTTTATGACCAAAAAAAAAAAACAAAATAAAAGGGTAATTCTAGGAAAAATGTTTACCGAGAAATTGTGAACTACAAAATACCTCCTGGTGAACCAAGAAGTATGGGCAGAATCTCCCCGAATTTTATGTTTAGTGCATCAAAATTTACAAGGAGGCTAACTTGGTTCACTATGGATGGATAGAAACCTAAAGTTTTCCTCCCAAATATACCCAAAGATACATGGAGGCCCAAGTCTGTATTAGTGTTTTCTAATGCGAAACTGCATAGTGAGAGCACCCCTTTATACTTTTCGTACTATAACACCACTTGATATACCTGAAGGTAGGTGGATAAGCTACGATATACTTCTGTACATGGAGTGAGGTATCACACTCGAAATGTATCGCATACAATTAACGACATTTGCTATGTTTAACGACGTCGGAACACATCTCTAACCTATATGTTCTAAATGTTATCGTTATGGTTCCAATGCTTTTTTAGGTGAATTGATGTAAATTTTAAGTTTATCTTGTTTATCAATTTTCCTTTCAAGGTTCACCATGATGATGTGATGGAAATTCCTAAAATGCAAACTAAAATGATAAGAAAACTTTTCAATTTTAGCTTTTTCACTGAAAATCTTAGCTATGAAGGGGAAAGAGCAATCAGTTTTGAAAGTAAACAACAAAGAGCACAAGCTAATATGCAACTTTCCTAATTTGTTCCTATGAAAAACACATGATTCACTATATTCAAATTCAGGTTTTTCTTTTCAGTCCCCTTAATGTGAATGCAAAAAGGAAACTATATGAATAAAATCAACAAAAAACAAATGCATTCTTCTTTGAGAAACGATGAATTTAACAATAATTTCTCTTTTATGAAAAACGAAGAATAGAACTACATTTTTTCCTACAGGAAACGAAGAATTTAACGACAATTTCCTTTACAAAAACAAATGGATCTAATGCAGAAATGAAATAATTTGAATTTGATTTGTCAATGATAACGAAAAACACTTAAAGAGACATTGAACAAACTTACTTTTCGAAGGAGGAAGAATCAGGAAAATTCACTGGTCTCTATGAGGTATCAGACAATTGAAAACACAACAAAAAAAAGGATGAATGTGAAGGCAATGACAAATTCAAAGGGAATTTGGTTGGCTTAGGGGGAAACGTAGTCTCTAAGGGGAGACAATGTGTTGCAAAGCACCCCTGAGTGGGAGACAATGCTATGTAAAGCACTGTGTCTTGACTAACAGTGCGTTGGGCGCAATAGAGATCAAAATTCAAGCTATTGAACACACTTCTAATGAAATTATTTGTTTCAAAAGTATAATGATTGAGAGTAGATGCTACTGGGTGGATAAGTAGAGGAAAAAACACCAGGAATGAAGGGAAACTCCCCAGCAGAGTTGCTAATTTGTTATGTGGAATTATGAAATACGGATAAAACACATTCCCTAAATGTGGTGATGTGCATTTAGAACAACAGATCAAAGAATTTGAAGACACTTTC